>JARUHE010165505.1:0-12500 GCA_031471125.1 Archaeomysis grebnitzkii | reverse complement strand
ATGAAAAAAAAACTAATATTATAGTAGTTATAACCTTCAATATATCGTTGATGTGAATCTTACGTCTGACTTTCGTTTGCCTTTTGTTTGTTGGGTTTGGGTTTTGTAGGGGACATTTTCACACAAAATTTGTCATTTTAGTAGAACATTGAATTACTTTTTTTTTAGTTTTTTTCATACGTAATTACTATTTTTTGTTTAGTCATGAATATAGTGTTCAATTGTTTATTGATCTTTTCTTTCTTTATGTGTACACTTACATATTGTGGTGGGGAAAGTTTTTCATGACAATTGTCCTTGCCTAGAGAGCTTTTTCCACTCTAAACATTACAGGCCCTAATAGAGGTCATGGCCTTAAACTTTTTTTCGCGTCGTTATACTGATTCGAAAAGCCACTTCTTGTCCCACAAGATCGTCGCTGCCTGGAACCGCTTGCCGGAGCACGTGGCCACTGCACCCGATATTAACATTTTTGAGCGTGTCGTTGCTGAACACCTCGGCCCTGTTGTGATGTAGTTTGGTTGTGTTTCTTTCTGTCGATTGTTTTCGCTGGTGATTTTTGTCCGTGCTCTGCGTGGTTTCCCGTATCAGCCAGAAACGCTGCGGTTGTGCTTGTGCGTGTTGGCTGAGGTGTAACACTGAGCCTTTTGTTGATGTCCTGGCTGGAGATTTTGATTTCTTCTACGGTAAGGGTATTAACTCTCGCCTGGTAAGATTCAGGTAAAATTCTACAGATGAGAAAACGATATAAGTGATGATTTCTGAGTTCCTCATATTTATCATAAGCCATAAATTTTAATATTTCCAAAATCTGAGAAATCCGGTTCATATTTTACCAAACTACTTTCTACTTTTTTAGTTCTTTTTGGTATTTTTTTATCTTCGGATCTTAGAAACTTATACATGTCATCAGTTTAATGTTTCACAACTTTCGTCGAAAAAGCATGGAGTGGTGCTACTGTCAATGAGTGGTAATTAAACAATAATTTGTTTATAGAAACTATTTATAAAATAATAAAATAAACAAAAACAAGAAATATGAGGGAAATGAGTGCTTCATTTAAGGCAACCACCTTATTTCCTTCGTAGTTCTTGATTTGTTTATATATATATTTTTGTCGATCGAGTGAAACGAAGTTAAGATATAGATATTACTTTTCCGTCGTCGTCGTCTTCGTTGTCGGCTGCGTCGTCGTCGTCCGGACATTCAACAAAAGGTTCAAGTTTTTATTTTCTTAATAACTTGTTTGTTTTTTAATATTTTTAATATGCTTAACAATACATTATTTTTAGATCATTTATTTTTTTTGTTATTTAAGTTTGAAATTAGGAAAATAACATTGTAAAATATTTCACATTCCACAAAAGTTTCAAGTTTTTATTTTCTTTATATTTTTACTTCTAATTTTCAGAATTTAACAATAAATATGCATGCATAAATATAATGTAATAATAAAAAAAACTATTTTTATTTTTGTTATATTTGTTTATATTTTTTACAGTTTTTAAAAAATTTACAATTGTATTGAATATTAAAATAATAAATAATCGCTTAGGCGGCTTAGGCATAACTAGTTTAAATAGTTTTTTCCAAAAAAATACTGTTTACTGTCCATGCACGCTGCCGGCTAACTTGGCTGCTGTCGCAAAGTTTAGGAAACGCGATTCTAGTAATTTACCTAGGTTAGTTAAGGTAGTCTAGTTTGAGTTAGGTCGGCATGGGCTAGGTTAGGGTAAGATAAGATTTATGTATGCGAGAAAGAGGTAGTTTATGTGTTACTGTCAAATATTTGTTTTGTTAATCTTAATATCTGCCAAAACATTTTATAAACTCTTGCATGCACGCACGCACACACACATACACACACGCGCGCGCGCACGTAATTGATGCAAGGCGCTTAAATACATTGCATCACAACTAGCGACAATTGTTCATCTTTTGCTATAACCTAAATACTGAAATATAAGGAATTCGACAATTATTAGCAAAAATGAATCCGGAATGTTGGATCATTTAACTTTGTGCAAACAATTTGATTCAACAAAATTATTTTGTAACATTATTTATTTATTGTGCACTTAATATAAATTTATAAATTTAGTTCAAACTCAACATACATAATTATTATACGTTTGTTTCAAAAAATATTACTTTCATACCTTAAATCATTATTATAAACAAAGTTATCCATGTAGGCTACTTATAATTACATTCTTGTCATTGTTTCAATTTATCATCCTTTAATTTTCTTTCACTTTGAATAAGGTTTTTTCCATAAGTCATTGTGTTCCATTATGGGTTTGTTGTCCATACATGGAAAACAAAACAAATTTAATTTTATCAATGAAAAATATATTTATATATTTTCCTTTGAAATGATGAATGAATACTCCTAACTTGTTCATACATCCTGGTATTCAAAGGCTGTGAAGGTGACACTGAAATACAAAAAGATGGTTGGGTAGAAATATTAAATTTATAGTTTGAAAATGAATAAATAATTATGTTAATTTGTATATTTTATAAAATGTAATAACTAGTGTAATTTTATTTAAAATCATCATATAAGAAATAGATAAAAGTTTAATCTTTAACAAATGAACAAATGTTGTCTTGAGGTCTGCAATAGAACCACATTGGCATTGAAGATACGTTTTATTAAGCGTCACTTATTCGTGTTAAAACATGTTAAAAAGTTAAAGAAACTCGACGACAAAATGTATCCATTTACACACTCACTATTCAATGTTTCTGTTCTTCATGTGTGAGTATATGTGTGTGTGCGTCTGCCGGTCCATGTGTGTGCATGTGCGTGTGTTCGTGTATGAATGATGTGTGAATGACGTGTATATGTATATTCATGTGCATACAAATGTGCCTGTCTGAGTATGCGTTTGTGTGTGCATATCTGTGAATGTGTAGTGCGCAATTACATTAAAAATGGTTTTATTAAATATTGAAGTGGCCTATTCAAATAAATTGAGTGTACAGAGTGATTTGTTGATTTGTCGTTGGTTCCACGAATAACAAAAGAAACAATTTAAACTTTGTTAATTTTAATGACTGTGCATTATACTTCACAAGAAAAAGCGAAAATAATGAATAACCAATTTTGCTACTTTGTTTTGTCACCATTCATTATTTCTTAATACTACACACACATTATATTTTTTCATATACTGTAACGTAATAGCAACTACAGTATTTTTAATGCAACGTCTTCAAAGTTGACTTGATTTTTTATTCTATACAATCTTACCGTATATTTAATTGTTGGAGGAAAAAAGAAAAATAGTTTTATATGTCAATCAAAAACATGCTTACATAGCAGCAAACATGTTTCAAAACAAGTTAATTTAATGCTGTTTCCCCATAAATTTTCAAAACTAATGTCTAACATGTGAGCGACACATTTAACCTTAAGTGTATACACTATTTTAATTAACTTTACATAAGAACCTAAAATTGTATTTGCACACAAAGTTTAATTTTTAGGGTTAAGGACAATTATATTGTGCTAGATTGGTTTAAATAAAATCTGAATGTAAATTAAAACCATTTTTCCATCAGGAACAATATTATCAAGATGTAAGAATTTTAATCAACAAAAAATCTTTTGAAACTTACAATTTTCAACAACTCAACTTGCTTTATTAATATTAGGCAAACATGAACATGTATCTCGCGTGGAATAAATAAAAAAATAAAATAAATAAATAAATAAAATAAAATAAAAAATAAGTAAAAAACATGAACATGTATCTCGCGTGAAATAAATAAAAAAAATAAAATAAATAAATAAATAAAATAAAATAAAAAAATAAATAAAATATAAAAAAACATGAACATGTATCTCGCGTGAAATAAATAAAAAATGCTTTAAATCTAACTCAACAAAACTTTATCATGGCAACCCTAACTAGAATGTCAAAATAAACAACTCTTGTTCATTAAATCGTGGTTACTCTTTAGATAAAAACTTCAAGCTCGTGTGATTACAATTTGTAAGTCATTTTTTATTGAAACTCCATAAATGTTAACTTTTAAAAAATACTTTTATTTATATTTTTTAACAGACCATCATTAACAATTTTTGTTTAATGAAATTTTATTGCATTTCAAATAAGGCAAACGTATGGACGAAAATGATGACACCGCTGACGACGATGACGGAAAAACAACACTCAAGTAGAGCTTTTCGCCAACGCTACATTTTAGTATGTTTTAATGTTGAACTAAACAATTTCAAACTACATACTTGCATAATATTCTAGTTGTGAGGATTATTATTTTTTGGCAGATAGTACAAAAAATAATTTTTTGGCAGATAGTACAAAGAATAATTATTAAAATGCAGTCCTTAGGGCTTAGAGTGTGGATATCGACTATTACATAACCCTTGAGGCAGTTTATGTTTTCCATCATTTGTTATGTATAAAATATTTGCATGTTTTTTTATGGCTTTGCGCTGAAGCAATTGTTGACATGATATTGTATTTTTCATTTTATCAATCACTTGGAAGTAAAAGTAACAAAATATGCATTTATTTAGTAAGGAATAAACATTTAAGATATATCTATTCAAGGTCCCCGCGGATAGGAAATAATCTGTAGAGAACAAAAAAGTTGTAATCATAGACTTAAACAAACAAATACTCGTAATTTAACAATAAAAAAATTGTATGTTAGTACAGATTTCCCACTGGAATACTTTTTAATTAATTACTCTTGTTTTTTAAACAGCTAAATCTAAATTATCTACACATTAAAAGTGCAATCAGATTACTGTAATCATGTCAAAAGCAATGTCGTAATTTTTGATGCTCGTTAATCTCAAAAAAGTTAAGTTACGACCAACCTAATTGTTCATTATTTATAAGAATATTATCCGTTTTGCGGTAGTGAAGGAACTAGTGAAGTTTGGTAATTAATTCAGTTAAAGATTAAAACATTTGAAACAAATAACTATTGCATTTGTATCTAAGCAACTACATAGCACACAAAAACAAATACTAAAAATTAAATGATAAAAAAGGTTTGTTACCGTACAAACAATGTATTACTGAATAATTGAGCCCAGCACCTCGTATAATGTTAATTAAACATACAACAATTATATTATATAACATTTATTTTAGAATTTTTCAAATGTTAGTTTCACATCCAACTCTATTTGATTTACCTTGGACCTGTATTGACATAATTTATTAAATCAAACAATTGGAAAATTAGTTAACCATCTATTATTAAATCTAATGTTATTAAATCTACTATTATTAAATCTCTTATTAAACCTGTTATAAAATCAATCAATTGGAAAATTAGTTAACCATCTATCAGTATTACATATAACCAACAATTTAATGGGTCCTTAAAATTATGAATCTAAGGTTGATTACAATAAATTAATTGTATTTTATTGAAGGTGTTCATTACTTCAAAAACATCTCGCATAATGTTATGTACTTATTCATTTTTATAAACAATTTTTTAGCCTCATACTAATGGGGTTTCGAAATATAATCCCTTGATTGTATAATAAATCATTTGTTTATATCCATATGTATGCCTATATAAGCATCATTAACAATGTTATTAGGAGACACCAAATAACAAACAAATAGGTCTGAAAAATATTGCTAATTTTAATCGCACACAGATTTTTATATTTTTGTTCTCTAGTATTTCTGACAATTTTTACTTAACTTTAAACTAAACAACACGGCAAAATGCATTATAAACCTTGTGCAAAGTTGAGCTTTCATCCTAAAACTAAAGAAGAAAAATTGTTTTGGCAAATAGTAGTAAATATTACTTTTAAAACCATTTGTTTGGATTATGCAGCCAAAAAAATAGGAATTTTAATTTGTTTCAATTTATTTGAAAGATCCCCAGTACGTTCTCACTTGGTGTAGTATTTTCTTACAAAGTAGTATTAAAATTCATCATGTGATAATTTTTACGCAAAATTTGTATTGGTCTGTAATAAATATGTAATCTTAAAAAATGTGCATTTTAAACAAATACATTATACATTAACTAATTAAATTTATTTGTTTCGGTTTTTTAATTACTCAAAATGTTTTCAGTGAAGTAAATAAAAACATTTACTATTAATGCCAATGGCAACTACATTATGGCATACAGATAAGACCGACATCGATATAATGTGTGTACGTTCATCAAAAATACACACACACACACACAACACAAAACAAATGCATACACAAATACACAGACATACATAATTAGAAAAAGGATATTTATAGAAATAGTTTAAAATATTTCAATTGTTTTATAAACAATATTTGTCTGATTTTAAAGTTTTACAATTTTTTTTGGTTTTTAATAAACTTGAATATACATTTATTTTTAAGCATATATGTTTTTATTATTTATTTTTCGTATAATTGCTTAGTATCCTAAGATGTTTGTCTTTGTACATAATGTATCCCCATATATAAGAACAACAAGAATCATAGATTCCTTAAATGTAATCTCTTTTTCAAAACGACAATAGTATGAACAATTTTCATCTAAAGTATGTCTGTTCAATTGCAGGTCAGACGTTCGAGTATTCACACAAGACATAGAATTGAAAGTTTTTTTTCGAGCGTGCGTTATTGACATTAACATTAACAACATTAAAATTAACATTAACATCATTAAAATTAACATTAACATCATTAGAATTAACATCAACTTTACGAACATCAACATAATTAAAATAATAATCTCAACATTAACAGTATTAACATAACATTAACACCATCAACATTATAACATTAACATTAACAGAGTTAACATTAATAACCGTAACATTAACATTGTAAGCCTTAACATTAACACACTAGCATTAATATTTTAAACATACAAAATATTAAACATAGTTTTGCGCATGTTTGAATAATGAAGTAAATATTTTACTTTTAATAAGATTGAGTTTTTTAAAGAGAATAAAGTAAATGATTTTATTTTTATTGACAGAAAATAAATATGAATATCTTAATTTTAATAGCATTTATAATTTTAACTATCCTCCTTGTCAAGTGGGCAGGCTGTTTTAGTTCGTGCTCCTACTAATGATCATCAAGTTTGGCCTGTTGCTTCATCTTCATTTTAATTTAATTTGAAATTTAATTTAAAAAGTAATTTCAGTCATTTCCTATCAGCATCTGTTTTGCTTTGGACCAACCTTTGGGTGCATAGTCCTTGACTTCTCCAGAGTGAAACTTTTATCTGTTCCAGAACTCAGGTTTTCTTATGGGGGTCCAACCCACACATAATCTACCAGTTAGTCTTACTTATTGACTGATTTGGTATTTATCCGGCGATTTTTTTCCTTGGTTTCGGCCCCAAAAAAAAAATGTTAATAACATTAACATAAACATTAACACAATTATCATTAACATTAACATTAATAACAAGAAAATTAGCATTAACATCATTAGAATTAAGATAAATATTAACAACAATAACATTAACAGCATCACCATTAACAACATTAACAAAAACAACGTCAACATTGCCATTAATAAGATTAACATTAACAACAAAATTAACAATCATACCATCACTATTAACATTAAGAATACCAACATTACCATTACCACTAACATTCCATACAAACATGTCGATCCGATATCACAAGCGATCGTGAACGACTTATCGTATCAAACATCGTCGCCGCAACTTTGTTACGATTTTCTCACGAATGTCGGGGCGATATCATATCAAAAATGAATACGACATCGTAGACTATATCGTCAATGAATCGAACCAACATGTTGCCTATGGTCGTAATAAATCGTCTGCAATTTCGTAGAGGATTTTTGAAGAATGTCGACCCCAAATTGCAAGTGATCATGAACCACTTATCATACAACGGCTTGAATCCTACTTGCTGACCTAATGTTTCGTTCGTTATCAATTTTGATGGAAAATAATTACAGATTGATGTGATACTTTATTATAATTTACACATTACCTGCATTAAAAAGTAGTTTATGTTGTTGCCCCAAAGTGTCACTCACCATTGCATCGATGATTTCGCCGTTCTGTAACAGAATTTGAAGATTTGAATGAACTTGTTACAGAGTTTTTTTCACCGAAAAAATACTGATTAGCATAACAATAAGCAAAAGTACGTACCCTAAATGGTATGCATTAACAGTTATCTGCAAATTAAAAATGTTTATTAATTCTGTATTTTAATATTTTGGCAACTTGCCAGTTTAGTAGCGGTTTTTATGGTAACAAAATAGCAAAACGAAAAATTACCCTACACATGAAAAATTTCCCTTCATCGATTTTTATTTTAATATTCAAATAAGAGGCACTATAGGAAACCACCAAACATTAGCTAACCCAACTCTCTCGAATGTAAAAGAAGTTTCTGATTTGATATATGAAGGTGTACAAAATACGAATGCACACAATTTCTTTTGGGAACATGTCACCTAATTCGAGATTTAAAAATAAAATACCCTACACTTTTTATCTTTTTCAACAGATGTTGCCAAATACTTTACTGCCGATAAACTGGAAGGATACAAATAAATAAACAGTTCTTTTTTGTTTGTTTCAAATAAACTTTTATAAACAAAAATTTTGGTGAACCATGAATTTAATGATAACATGGCAATTTAGGAAACGTTAAAATAGATTGCTCCTTAATCAGTGATGATATAAATGTTCACTTTTGGTCTACTTATTCAATGATCTTTTGTGGGATTGACACTGCATAATAAACTTACAAATTACAATCAGTCACTGAAACTAGGCATGTTGTTCTCAAACATCGAATAATTTATTAGTCCATAAGAAAACAGTTCAATCAATTGAATACACGTCTACCAACAAAAATCATAAATTTCATTAGTCTATACGAATGTCATAAAAAACACTAATATTGAAGTAATATTTATAAAAATATTGGGAGCAATATATAAAAGCACCTTGCCATGATATAACATATAACGGTTATAACGGTCATATTACTAGCCTATTTCATATGTGACTGAATTAACAAAGGCAACAAACCTTTGCCATTATATATTTCTACCTTTTAATAACAATATTTATATTCGAGAACATTTAATCTAATTATCATCTTAAAATCTTTAATAAAGAAATATGAATTATTTAAAAGACTTAAAATTATCGAACAAAATATTAATAATTGAAAAATGTTGGCTAACTTGACAAGTACTTTGATAAACAGTTGGTTGAATTTAAAACAACAGACTTAGAGTGTAAATTTCTCATGTCAAAGTTTGTTATTTTCAACAAACTCTCACTCATGTTGGCTATTAAAATGCAGGTTTAGATTATAGAAAAATGGTTATGTCACTTTTATTTATTTTTTTCACATTAAATTCAATTTTTTCTCTTTTTTGTTTTTATTTTTAATTTTTTCCATATTTAATTCACTTTTTCTTTAATTATATTTCTTTATTTATTTTCTTTAGTCCTGTCACGGTCGCCACTTTGTTGGCTAATTAAATGCAGGTTTAGATTATAACTTTATTAAATATTAAAGCACTAAGAGACTGGTGTGTCTCTTATCAAGTTACATGCCACACTAACCAAATCTGGGTTTGTGCAAGTTCTAAGTAAATGATATAAAAGTGATATACAACATGATCTCACATTTATATTTATATATATATATATATATATATATATATAGTGAACATATAACACTCATTTCACACCTACTAATTAGTAAATCAAAAAACATCAAACCTCTTCTGACAGTGTATGTATATTTATTGAAACATGTCGGGATGATTCGTATAAAACATGCAATAAACATCTTTAAAGCTAAATGTCTTAAACAAATAGTAAGCGATATGTCGGCAGGTGGTATTCTTATCAAAATCGTGTGTTAATAAAGTAAGTTTTTCTTCAATATAAAAGACATATAAACACAAACATTTGCAAATTTATCAATAAAAATCAATTATAACAAAACTATATCAATGTCGTATAAAATCGTATGAAGTCTGCGAGTCGAGTCGACAATGTGTTTAGGGTTAACGTTAACATCATTCAACACAACCTCATGTGTTTATACCTGAGACATTGCATATTATTCCTGTTTAAGTATACAAGTTCAACGAAAAATATATGTCCTAACTAGATTGCAATTAAATTATTTTATTGTGAATTATTATAAATAGTTATGACTTTGTATGTGTTTGTTTCCTTTTTGTTTTGTGAAACAAATAACATTTATTTTTCCTTATTTACTTCATTTAGTAACCAATATATTGTTGTTTAATTACTTAATTACTTCTTAATGAAAAAATGAAATAGGTGTAATCTAGAGTATTCTTGTGCGTATTTTATTAAAAATGTATAGTTGCTAATTAGTGATTTAAATCATATATGTTGTAGATTTATCAAGTTATAGTATTTATAAATATACAATTAGATAAATATAACATTATGTGTTTTATATTTTTTAATCATACATTTTAATAACAAAATAACAACTATTCTTGAAAAAAATATAAACAAATTAAACTTAAATTATTAAGCTAATACAATACAACTCAATAATTTAGCTAAGTACTTTCATGAAATAAAAAATCACTAAGTAAGGACACAAACCATTGTGACACTACATTTTCATTCAAACATGTTTTTTAGTTATAATTAAACTTTATACAAATGCAATACAATTCACATACAAGCTGACACGTGGAGGATGCAAACAAATTAATAGAAGATTATACGAACATAAAAGTTATTCAAATTTTTTGTTTAAATGACGACATAGTCAAAGACATTGCGAGTTAGAGCTTGCAGTAAATATAATTGAAAGAACCATTGTATGAGAATTTTAAATACCAATGCATGAAAATAAATCGAATCCGGAACGCCCGTCATTATACGATCAACTAATAATTGTCAAGATTATAATTTAAAATGAAACATTTTAGAACCCAATAGTTCGAGCTTACGGCTATTCTAAATTTTAAATGTTTCAAATGAAATTTTAATGGAATCGAAACCATTTTTTCTATTTAATTTTTAGCTTTATATTGTTCGTTCATTGTCCATGGATATAAAGACTGTGCTCCAAAATGGGGTTTACCTTACGGAATAATTTTAAAGCTTGTTTTGTTTTAGCTTAGCTTAACACTTATGATGAAAATGCGATGTTATATTCTCAAAAATCGACCTTAATACAAAAAAAAACTATAAGACACCAGGGTACCACGGTCACCAATTTCTCACATTTAGTAATAATAAAAACTATTTAGTTAAATATGACAAATTGTCTAGCATTCAATGTTCACTTCATAACGGTTCATTTAAGGTATAAATGATAACTGTAGATCAAAAAACAAAAACTTGAATTCCCTACTTTAATATGGAAATGTGCTTATCTCTACAAAATAAATCATAACCATTATAGCTCAATAATTATAAGTTCTATCAAAAAATATTACTTGGGAATTTTTAATGCATACATCATAACTGTTCATTTAAGATATAAATGATAAATGTAGGTCAGCAAACAAAAAACTTGAATACCTTACTTCAATATGGAAATATGGTTATCTTTACATAACAAATTCATAAAGCACTTACATCTCAATAATTATAAGTTTTTTTCAAAAGATATTACTTGGTTATGTGTGGCCCAACAGTGGTCGAGCCGCAATCGTCGGAGAACAGCCCTAACGACGGTAATGTGTTGTTTCATAAAGGTACTCATCTTACAAACTGAAAACACTTGACACATAAAAGCATGCAGCGAGAGATTGTTAAAAAATGTACTACATATTTTCAACAAATAAAAGAAACATAATTATTGTTAAATTGAACTAAAATTTAAACTATTTGAATGTAAAGTAATTCTAATTCTTTAATGTTGTGAAACTAATAAATATTTATTTGGAGAATTGTTTTTTCAATGTCAAATAAAGAGCAATAAACATTCATTAATGACAAAACTAAAAGGAACAAATTAGTTTTTTATTGTAATTACATTTTATTAGTAAACATTATCGTATTTCATTCGTTTATAGAATAGACTTTTTTTGCATAAGGTTCTTGGGCGATTCAGAATTCTTAGATGTTCGCATTATTTTTTTATAGATATTTAATTTTTTTTGCATTAAATTGTAATACTGCAATGATTGGTCTTGAGCCTGTACTGCTTTCATTGTGCAACTTTAGATGGACATGTAATGTTGTTGACATTACTTAACCGATTAAAACACAAGTACCATCGGTGGTACAAGTATCTGACATTTTTAAAATCCATTAATGAGAATAATGAAATTGTTAATTATTATTTTTTGTTGTAAATTTCGTACTGTGAAAATCAATGGTATATTTCCACAGTATGAAATGTTCAACCAAAAATAAGACTTTATAACTGCATTATTTCTATTTGAAAAAATGTCAGATACTTGTGCCACCGATAGTACATGCGTTGAACATACTGTAATTGTAAGCTTTTGCGTATAATGAATGGAAG
>JARUHE010165394.1:0-13974 GCA_031471125.1 Archaeomysis grebnitzkii | reverse complement strand
TTATCCATGTGACGTCACAGGATAAAAAAGATGCGCGTAGAAAACCTATGCGTCTACCTGGTGTTATTATACCATGGTGCTATCGAACTAACTTTTCTTTATTCCTGATCAACTTTGTTGATCATAGATCAATTATTTTAACATTAATCGAACGACAAGGAAATTAATTGCATATCTCGAAAAGTTTGGTCGAGAACGTTTTGTGTAATAAAGATTTTGATGTGAAAGGCCTGTAGTAGAGTCGGCGTTGCTTATACTATAGTAGTCAATTTACATTTTTCCTACAATAATAACATTTTTTGCATGTGCATGTGTTAGGTGTATCTCTAGTATGCTCGTTTTTTTTGTACTTTTTCTATCAATAAGAACGTTTCTTATTTATCTGTGTATAGGCCTACCAATATTGTACTGATCATTTTGTAGATTTTTGTTAATAAAAACGTTTATAATTCAGTTGTAATAGATCTACCAACATTATCTTATTTTTCTTTTTAATCATTTATCCATATCAATATGGGGTCACTGTTTCCTATCGGCTTTTTCAACTGTGTTCTCTCATGCGCATTTTGCACTTCCACTTCGGCTATTGTGAATGTTTTTCTCTAATAAGATCATTTGTGATCCTATCTCTTTTTGTGACTCCACAGATCCGTTTCAACATCTTCATTTCCGCCAGCTCCATTTTACGTTCTTGAGCCTTTTGTATCGGCCATGCTCGGCCCGTAAGCCATTGCTGGTCTCACTACACTTTTATAGTCTTCCCTTAACTTTCACAATACTCCTCTGGTCAAACAATATGCCTGTTGAATTTCTACAATTCATCCATGCATACTCTGTGTTTAACGGAAATGCCAATGTCACTAAACCTGCATTTATAACATGAAAATTATTCTACACATATCTCCATTTTCTATCACGTTTGATCCTAATTATTTAAAAGTCTCAACGCTCTAGATATTTTCCAAACCCAATTTCACTGTTCCCTGTCTTCTCTCTTCACCCATTCACAAATATTCAGTCTTTAAATCAGTCAGTTATCTTCATACCTTGATTTTTAACTGCTTGTCTCCACTTCTCTTTCTACTCGTTTTCTAGTTAGATCTACCAGCACAATGTCATCAGCAAACACTGCACTTAAAGGGACCTCTTCTGTAATGACGTCCATCACAATGTCAAAGATGTATGGACTAAGAGTTAATCTTTGGTAAACACCTACACACAGCTTGTCTATTTTTATTAATAAAAACATTTTTAACAAATTGGTGTGTAGGCCTACCTGTAATGTGTTAGTCATTTTGCATACTTTCATTAATAAAACATTCAAGTTTATGTTCGAATATAGGCATACCTACATTTTGTTAGTCATTTCATATGTTTTATTGTTCAGAACATTAATAGATAATTTGTGTATAAGCCTACATATTATACTGTGCTAGTCAATTTGCATATTTTCATTGATAAAACATTTAAATTTATGTTCGAATATAGTCCTACCAACATTATATTAGTCCTTTTTTATGTGTTTATGATCTGAACATTTATAGTTGATTTGTGTATAGGACTACCTATACTGTGCCTAGTCATTTTTCATAATTTCAGTGATAGAACATTAAAATTTAGGTTCGAATATAGTCCTACCTACATTATGATAGTCGTTTTATATGTTTTATTTATAATCAATTTGTGTATAGGCCTACTTATACTTTGCTAATAATATTATATGTTTTATTGATCTGAACATTTATAATTAATTTTTGTACAAGCCTACCTATACTGTGCGTCATTTTATATATTTTATTGATCTGAACATTTATAATTAATTTGTGTACAAGCCTACCTATACTGTGCGTCATTTTATATGTTTTATTGATCTGAACATTTATAATTAATTTGTGTACAAGCCTACCTATACAGTGCTAGTCATTTTAAATGTTTTATTGATCTGAACATTTATAATTACTTTGTGTACAGGCCAACCTATACTGTGCTAATCATTTTATATGTTTTATTGATCTGAACATTTATAAATAATTTTTGTACAGGCCAACCTATACTTTGCGTCATTTTATATGTTTTATTGATATCAACATTTATAAATAATTTTTGTACAGGCCAACCTATACTTTGCTAGTTATTTTATATGTCTTATTGATCTGAACATTTATAATTAATTTGTGTAAAGGCCTACCTATACTGTGCTAGTAATTTTATGTTTTATTGATCTGAACATTTATAATTAATTTTTGTACAAGCCTACCTATACTGTGCTAGTCATTTTATATGTTTTATTGATCTGAACATTTATAATTCATTTGTGTACAGGCCAACCTCTACTTTGCTAGTCATTTTGTATGTTTTATTGATCTGAACATTTACAATTAATTTGTGCACAGGCCAACCTATACTTTGCTAGTCATTTTATATGTTTTATTGATCTACCATTTATAAATAATTTGTGTACAAGCCTACCTATACTGTGCTAGTCATTTTATATGTTTTATTGATCTACCATTTATAATTAATTTGTGTACAGGCCTACCTATACTGTGTTAGTCATTTTAAATGTTTTATTGATCTGAACATTTATAATTAATTTGTGTATAGGCCTACCTATACTGTGCTAGTCATTTTGTATATTTTCATTAATAAAATAGTTAAACCTATGCTTCAATATAGTCCTACCTACATTATGTAAGTTATTTTTTTATGTTTTATAGATCTGAACATTTATAATTCATCTGTGAATAAATCTACTTACAGTATTGCTAGCCATTTTACATTTTATCCGTAAAAACATTTGTAATTTGTCTGTGTATAGACCAAGGTGATAGTCAATTTTATCGGTAAAACATTTATAATTATTTTCTGTATATACTTACCTACATAATGTTAGTCCTGCTTGTATTTTGTATCGGTAAGAATATGTACAATTCACCTGTGTGTAGACCTACCTACATTATGCTAGTATTTTTTTTCAATTTTATTGATTTTATCATTTTTTATAATTTTATTGTTAAAAATTATTATAATTCTTCTGTTATAGGCCTAACTACATTATGCTAGTCATTTTGTGTTTTTCATTGGTAAAAACATTTATAATTCATTTGTGTATAGATCTATACCTACATTATGATAGTTAAAAAAGAGTAAAGAAAGTTGTAGACAAAAGTTAAAGACGGTTTGATACAGTCAACATTTTTATTTATCACATATTTTTGAATAATTATTATAAACAGAACTACAAAATAGAAAAGAAGAAAATAGTTGGAATGAGTGTAACAAGGAGCTGAATCTCATTGAAGCAGGAAGTAACTTGAAAACTATTTTTGTTTCAAAATCTGAACAAAGAGTTTCTCCCTTTAATTTTAACGTTCTATTAACACTTCCTCTTCAATTGATGAAATATAAACTATTTATACATGAAACTTGTCACCCAAATTGTTAAAATTACAAGAAGAGTTTGCGAAATACTTGAATATAGAATTTGAGATATATTTGCTTATAAATAAGTGAATTAATAGGAATTAAAAGATAAACAATGAATTATCAAACTATGGTAAATATCAAATCATCGATGGAAAATCACTTAAAAAAAATATTAAATCTTGGATGTTTGATAAAAAGTTGTGATGATTAAGAATTCTTCATTTTCGTCCAAGTAAATATTTCTTTAAAATAAAAAACAAAAAAGTCATAAACCAATCTTTGATTTTGGTTAATCATGAAAAAAGAACACATTCATATTAACAGCTATTATTTTTTAAAAAAATTTGAATTTTTTAAAAAAGTTATAGTAAAAGCTGTTTTGACTGTATAAGTGTATGGTAGTTCTTCATTTCGTTTAAAGTAAATATTCCAATGAAATGAAAGAAAATTATTTCCCAAATTTGAAAAAATTAATTATTTAAATTAGAAGAAGCAAATCAATCTCACGTGTTTTATAAAAGTTTTTGATAATTAATAGTTCTTTATTTTATTATAATTAAACATTTCTTTAAATTTAAAAACAAAAAGATATGAACCAAACTTTGAGTTTGGCTAACAAGAAAAAACAGAACTGTAATACTTCTAAAAACAGCTACTATCTCAATAAATATAACATTTAGGTAAAGGTTTTATTTCAGTGGAAGTTGTTGAGCAATAATAATTCTACATTTCGCTCTAAATAAACAATCTTTTCTTGTTGACCCAGTGTTATGTGTCAGAGTTGAACAGGAATGATATGTCTCTGTTTGTGATGCGCCCATCACATAATAAAGATATTGCTCCACATCGCCAGAGAGGATCAGCAGGAGTTCACTTTGCCACCAGGCCGGGAAACATGGGCAGATAGCCGAAAAAATACGAAATATCAACTAATAAGCAGACAAAAATACAAATAATGTAGCCTATATAAAAATAGGGTTTTTATGGCACTTGCAAAAACTAGGCTAAAACAAAACGTTGCTTAAGTTACAAACGGCCCATGAAAATATAAGAAATCTTAAAAAGGTTAATTGAAATATTTCTGTTTCTTTCATAATGTTTCAGTTTATAATTTATTTAAGGTTATTTAAATGCAACATATTAATCACTGTACCTTCTGATTGCAGTTAATTGTAATTTAATATTGGGCAGCAACTATTCAAGACTGGTGAAGGACCTAAATGTTTTTAATTTACGTTGTAATCCTAAAATGGTTATTTAATGATAACTCAATTTTATCAAAACTAGCTATAAACATTTTCTTATTTGTTGACTTAATGGTCAGCTTCAAGACTGGTGCAAACAACGCTTATATTAGAATACCAGGTTTACTCTACAAACATCTATTGCCATATTCTTCTGTGATCTAGCAAGACATGTTTGAGGGAGCCTATAACAAATAATTAATTTTTTTTCAACACACAATACATTTGCAAATAGCCAACAAATAAATACCAAATATTTAAGACATAACGAAATACTTTAAGCATTGTAAATAATGTGTTTAGAATAAAACAGCTACAGTAAAGAATCTTCGTTTCAAGCATACCAATTTAACACCATTACTCCTGCCTTTGTGTCACGTCTTCTTTGTATACATCACAGAAATGATGTGGTCGTTTCAAGATTTCTCCATTTCAGGAACTTTTTAAGTTTTAGGATTTTTACTGTTTTTAAAAATCAAATCATTCTGAGTGATGCAATTAACTAAGGATTTTACAACATATTTAGTCGATTTAACAATTTTTATGGTTTTTATGTGGTAAATATTAATTACATTATAATTATTGTTTTATATTATTTGGGATTATTATGAAAGAAGATTGATTAAATTGCACTAAATTCATGCATAGTAAACCATTTGATTTTTAGTTCGCGGAATATGTCATTCCCACTGACCTATATATATATATATATATATAGGTCAGTACGGTTCAGACCACTCATCTGAACATTAATGGATGGGCAGTATCGGACTTTTCGTGAAGAATTTTCTTCTTGCAGCCAACTTTCAATTTTCTTCTTCTGCTTTTCACATCAATAATACAGCGTGGTATTTTGAATCAGCTGTTTTTCAGAAACAAAACTTACTTTAAATCTTAAGTAAATTCAGCTTGTTTCCATTTATACGTTTATAAACATATCTTGATTTGTAATGCAACAAAAAATTAAGGTTTTGCAAGATAAAACAAAAAAATATTAAAGTTCCCACTCTAGTAAATAAATATTCGACTTCGATCAATGTAGCAATTGTATTCACTCATCTATATTTATTGAATTTTCAACATTTTATTAATACTTGCCCCTGAAACAATATTTCTTATGCTTTTTTGCATTAGGCCTGTTGGGACAAGCAACTGCAGCACAGGAAAACATTATAATTAAATTAATGAACAAAATTACATTTCAGTCATTATTAGAAATACATTGCAAGCTCTGAAAATGTGCCTGCACGGATCTAACCCAGACCCTTGTCGCTTTCAAAAAAATAAATAATTGTTTATTATTTTATTGTTTCATAATTGTTAACATAAGTCTATTCTTGTTTTAAAAATTCATAGTTGGTTTTTCTTTATATTTTTTAGCAATAATTAATTTATGCGGTCTTCAATATTTTAGAATGTTTTCACTTTTTTGGCTTATGCATAATTTGCCAACATAATCTTGTTTTAAGTATTTTGAGATTAAAATTGTTTTTAATTTTACATAAAAAGTAAAACGGTATGCTATCGTCTCAATGTGTGGTATATAGGCTTAGGTTGAGTTGGTTTCATAATTTACACTTTGGTAATCCATCATTTAGCACAATTTATTAATGCTTAATTTTACAAATTATTTTATCTGAGAGTATGTAAGGATTGAAGAAAATTTTTCTATAAACCTTCAAGACATTTAGGAAACTAATAAAATAAATTTGAACACTTAATTTTATTTTTAGTTTAAAATAAGAATGTCGAAAAAAATGAATATAAAATTATACAATTCAATGCATGTTGAACGTATTTAATTTTTTAAAATAAAAACTATTGGATGTACCCTCAAACACAATGCATGGAATTCAAAAACTAAATACATTTTATAAACCAAATTACTAGTAATATGAAGTCAACATTTTAGATATAAAACTGAAATGATTCAACGGCGACCAACGGAAAAAATTTCTTCACTTTTGAGGTTTAATACTTAGTTTAGAAAATATACCAATGCTATTGAGATTACAAAAAATAAATTGGTTTGCAATTTATGTATCTTAAATGATGCTCTAAACTTTAAATTTAAAAAATGTACTGTTGTATCCATAGTGTTCTAGTTCAACGTGAAACTCGAAGCACACCATTGTTCTTTATTTCTCCCTAAATTCACTTTAAATCAATGAATGCAATTGCATCATTGAGGATCTCCCGAAATATTACAACCTTTTTTATGGTCTTCCATATTCCAGCATAATCTGAATGTTCATAATAATTCAAGAAAAGGACCAAAATCTTTCACAGTTCAT
Organism: Archaeomysis grebnitzkii; assembly: GCA_031471125.1. NCBI lineage: Eukaryota > Metazoa > Arthropoda > Malacostraca > Mysida > Mysidae > Archaeomysis > Archaeomysis grebnitzkii. The sequence goes on along the minus strand of JARUHE010165394.1, from coordinate 7,010 downwards.
AGCCAATTCTAACAACTTATTTATGCAGGAAGAGCAAATCAGTTTTATTTTACATGATAGATGTAATTTTTGCAGTAACTGACAGGTGTTGTCTATGTCACACACTGATGCATATTTATTATCGTTCAGATAGGGTTTAAGATAAATGAAACAGAAATTCTTAATCTTTTTACAAACTCTAAATAGATTTAATTATGTTTCTTTAATGGTTAATTGAATGAGTACTCGTTAAAATATTTTTAAATTAGTAAAGAAATGAAGAACTGCAACATAATAAAATTTATTAAATTAGGAAATACCATTTTTAAATTAATAGATTTATGTATTTCTCACAAAGCAACACAAATCAGTTAAAGAACCGATATTTCATAGGAAATTTAGGATCAAAATATTCATATTTCGAAACATTTGAATGAAAGGAAAGTAATCAAAATCACTGGGGGGAAGTATTGGAAAATGAACTAAGCTTTATTGGACACTAGAACGCCTGAAGTAGACATTGGATTCGAGGAGTCTGCATTTTTTTCTGCTTTGGGAGCTACTTGATCATCTACTCCTTTTATCCTTATTCCGTGTTTTTCTCTAAAGTCATTAATTTCTTTTCCTTTTGTCACCAATTTGTCATTGAAGCTTTCAATTACTTTTGCAAGCTGAAAGAAAAAATTATCAAATATAGTTAAATTGCAAAATATTTATACTTGTACAGTAATATAAAATTTATTGGGTACTTTTTTCTCTTGAAATCTTCATATGCCAATTTAAAGTTACTTTAAGTTTTTCATTTGAACATAATTACCAAAAAGAATTATAAAAATTATACATTGATTTAAAACCGCTTACTTACTATAGTGTTGAGCAGGTTTGTATAAACTAGTTGACAATTCTATAAAATAAAACTAGCCATAGATGACCGGCAATCTCGTGATGTAAACAATCATTATTTGCAAAAATTTGAATGGCCAATTTTTGACATGCTTCAATATAAACAGAACTTGCCTATCTGTTTGAATGAAGAAGGGTAAAATAGGACACTTACCATGCAGTAAATGCAAGAATAAACTACAGTCGAAGAATCAAACGGTTTGGAGTCTTATCACGAATAATGCGACTGCACTCAATTTTTCATAAGCTGGGAAATACACATAGGAATATTCTTTTTTGTTTTTCTCCACAGTTCTATGTAATATAATGTCATCATTTCATTTCCAAAAGATTTATTTTGAGTTAACTTCTTTAGTACTTCCTTATGTTTTTCTTATCAATTTGAGCAACTTATAAAAGATTTCAATGAACTTGTACTGAATTATTAAAGTCGAGTGATACACTGATGTGACAAATTTAGTCATACATTGAAATTTGTGTTATCTATAAAAATTAGCAATTTCACATTACCTAATGCCTACTATGAAAACAGTAAATATTTTTTCTTTTCATAAATTTTCATAAATCAAAGCGAGGTATTTGAAGGTTAAATAATTATTCTCAGCATTCTCAAGAATGATCAAACACCATAAAGACAACTGTATTAACATGAAGAGATTATATATTTCGTTTTTTATTTTGTCTTTTGTCTATATTAAACATTATGAGTATGATAAACATTGTGAATATTTTCATATTCTTTGTAATTTTGTGAATTTAATTAAGTGTTCTTGCTTTAATTGGCCAATTTTTAGTTGTTGTATGCTTCATGTACATTATAAGAATAAATATACTCTAATTGGAATTTCGTAATAAACAAATTTTGTTCAACAAACATTTCTGTCACTCATCAAAAATTTTTTTTTAATGAAACTATACACTATTGCCATTGATTAAAAGACTTATGTACACACAACAATGTGAATAAAATATTAAAAGAGCAACACTTTCATGTGTTCCTTTGTAGAAAAATTAGTAAATTATTTTCCTCTTGTGTATATGTAGCTGTTGCTATATGACTATTGTTGCATAACGATTGATAATTTATCCAATTTGTTTATTTTATACATATTTTACTTACATTTTGTTTTATAACATTCTTATGTTTAACCACATTTTATACATATTTTACTTCCACTTTTGCTGTACAACATTTACATGTTTAACCATTTTAAAAACATATTCTATGTACATTTTTTGTAATAATCCTTTGGTTGTCAATCTTAAATTAAATTATTTGACTTTGACACCTATAAGCACAAGTTTTCAGTTGAGAAGATGAGATAGCTTGAAGGATTCAAATTGTACACGACTAGTGAAGGGCTGAGAAATTGTGGAATTAGCCAATCACATCGATTCGTGCTGAAAACGTCAATCGAGTGCCTTCGGTCTGGGTGTATTTATAATAGAAAATTTATTCATTATTTAAAAGTTATTAAAATCATCTAATTGCATTTGCAAATGAGGATTTATAATACCATGTTCAAAGTTGAAAAACGTCTAGAATCAATTATACTGATTTGATATTGTATGAAGACTCATTTAACTTGGATAATGGTGTATATATAGACGAGATGTTGGTTCAGTCTTGGTGATATTTCATTGATGACTGAATGTCTCATAAGTTGTCACTTTCAATTCAGGGTGAGACTTTATTCATGACTGAAGGTATCATCAAGCTGTCCCTTTTAATTCGGGGATATTTTATTGACAACACAATTGTTTCATAAAGTTGTCCTTTTTAATTCAAGGTGATATTTTATTGAGGACTGAAGGTCTCATAAATTGTCCCTTTTAAGTCAGGGTGATACTCTATCGATGACTGAATGTCTCATAACGTTGTCCCTTTTAATTTAAATAACGGCCAAGTTAATTAACGCATCAAGATAATTAATTTAATTATTTCACTGGTTATATACCTTAATTTATTGAAGTTATTAAATACGAGCCCTTTTCATGCAAGTTAGTTATAAGATTGCATTTAAATTTTTTGACAGTGATGGTCTAGTAAGTTTGTTTTGTAGACTTATCCCATGGATTTATATTTCAATATCCTCTTTAAACCTTTTAAGCCCCTTTATAACAGCCAGGTTTGCGACCTGAAATATGCAAGATAATTCAACTCTTTGCAACACCTAGATTTGATGTCGAATTGATTTTTGGAAGTAAGCGGTGGTCGTCCTATTTGGTGAAAAAACGTCCTGTATTTATCTGAGAGAACATTTGTGTCTCAAAAAGGTAATGATGTTGACCATTGCATTTTTATAAACTAATTATAAATCACTGGATACTCATAGCCTCACAAACCCTCTTTTTTCTCGATTAAATTTACTAGCTTTCAATGCAGTAAATTTTTTCAACTGTACAACAAATTTAGTCTGTTTTATGGCTAATTAATTTTTTAATAGTTCAAATATTTAAAAAAAATTGAATGCTTAGCGATGAAAGCAACTATTAATGGTTTTTATACCATATTATAATTATAGGGTTTATTTTACTTTATCCCTTCAGCGTCTATTTTACGCTGTTTGAAAATTAAAAAAATATTTGTTTACTTGAACATTCATAGTTGCGATGTTGTATTAGCTGTGTATTACAATTTACTTTTATTGTTACAGAGATCAAGATTTGAAACAATCCTTAAACATAGTCAACGCTCCTCCGATCAGTTCAATACTTATTTTAGTATTGAATATTTTTTGCTATGGATGAAACTTTTATATTAAATTGCATTGTCTCGTTGTTTTGTCAACCAGAAATATATAGTAAATTTTGTATTTTTGGTTTGTTTTCCTTATTTAGATCTACACTTGTACTCTCTGTTAAAACAGTTGATCTTAATTTGTAATCAAACTCTATAATAATTTTGATAGTCTTAGCTGTGGCTTTCATAAAAAAATTGATCACTTGGCTATCCATTTTAAATTTTGAAGAAAATTGCTTTCAAGTTCTAACAAGTAAAAGTAAATGCTATGCATTAAAAGCTATATTTGCATGTTAAAATAATTTCTAAACTTGTTTTCATTTTTCAACATAATTATTTAAATTATTATATGAACCCTTTCTTTTATTTGTTTCTAATAAAATATCTCCAAAAAAAATTTTGGTTAATCATGAATTTGATGATAAATTGGCCAACCCTAAAAACTCCAGAAATGTCTATTATTCAAAAAAGTATACATTTTAGGCAAAAATGTTCTTCAGGCATTCTACCTTAAAATTTCCTGTTCTTTCACTTTTATTTGTTTTAAATAAACATTTCTCTAAAACCTTCGAATAAAAATCTTGGTTAACCATGAATTTCAAGTTTTCAATAAAATGAAATTTTTTTTAATGATATGAGTGCAGAATGTTATGTTCTTCATTTTCATTTAAACAAATGTTTCTGCAAATTAATATTTTTTATTAATTTGAAAAAATACAAAATTTTGGTAGACTCCACAAATCATCCACCATCCCAACAACAGCAACACCAAACAAAGGGAGTTCACATATAGAAGCTGGTTTTCACATACAACTTAACAATTAGTCAAAAATTGGTTAATTATTTCAGTAAAATAACTGGGTTTTAAAAAGACCATGCAGGAGCTTGAAGGTATACAAGTTATCAGATGTAAGAATATTAAGTTATGAGTTTTACAAACAATTAATACCTAATTATGCAATAAATTCATATATTTAAATTACAATTTAGAAGATAACTTACTTGATCTCTATTGGTAATCAATGCAGGTAAAATTTCTTTTACAGTTCTTTCCACAAGCACTCCACTTATCATTCGAGCACATTTTCGATCTGGAGAGACATCTTCCAGCGTTTCAATTACTATTCTGAAATAATTTAAACTTTAGAACACAACAGCAAATAATTTAGACTTAAAACATTAGTAAATTGCATAATACAACCTCAAATCTGGTAGAGTAATGTATACTATTTTTACTACTTTATTGAATCACCACTGGAGATGACTGATTAGAGTGGTTAGGTATCTGGGGCTATTAGTTTCCTCATGAAAGAAGCAGTGGGCAACCACAGCTTTATTACCAAGCATTATATGAAAATTGGCATTCAGGAAACGGTTGGTGTTACCTTACTTCTAATAACATATTAGACAAGTGTGTTTAATTATTTTGGATTTCCTTTATGATTCAATTTTTTAAACACAGACAATTTTTTATTTGTTTGGCAATACTCACTTACTGGCCTGGTTATATATAACTTTTTCAAACCAAAGTTAACACAATTTAGAAAAGCCTTGAGCAGTTGTTTTCTCTCATACGAGTTATATTTTTTGGCTGTAAAACTCAAAAAAAAATCTAAACATATCTTTTTTGCAATGAAAATCAAAAGAACTGAAAAGCAACCACTCTAAACCTTGCTTGAAGTAAACCAATATTATGCTTTGAATTTTGAAAAAAAACTCCTAATAAACAATTTTAGTCCAATAAAAGTTATGTAACTTCACATAACTTTAAAAAAAACTATCATAAATATTTCTTGTCTTAAGTTCAGAAACACATTATTATTCAAATAAATAGAAAATGAACTTCATAAATAAATGTTTTAAGTTGGCAAATATTTTTTTTTACAAATTTTGTCCACGTTTCGGACGGTCTTTACAAAATTCACCAAAATTTTATAAACAATTTTAATGAATTTCATGATTTTAAATACATTATACTCCATTAAATGGACATACAAATAACAAAATAAAAACAGTTGATAATATAATATTTTATCATATATATAATATAATTTTATTTATTGGCAGAATGGTAAAAAATATTTTTCTATTTTAAAGTGTATGTTTGTTTTTGATCGTATTCAAGTTTTTATTTCATAAAAAATAAATATATATAACAATTACAAAGTAATTTTGGAATAAAACAACTATAAATAAATTATTAATTTTGCAATGAACACATGTCATAAAAAAACAGTGTCACTGATAAAGTTCGTACCACACAGTAAATGAATAACGGATGTGTAATGCATCTGTAAATGATGAATTTGAAGGTTTGACTAGAAATATTCACATCTGCATCTCTATCCAACCGTAACCATTATAAAAATTTGCCCGGTTATTATTGTTCTATCTGAAATTTTATGTTTGTGCATTTGATTTATATATAGAATTTACTTATAGTTGACTTATTTATAATATTTATTAAAAGTTATTTTATTAACCAAACTTATACTTATTACAATGTTCAAAATAAAAATGTTATAGCTATCCATAGAATTCACACCCATTTTCTGAGATTCATAAAAGTAACTACCAATTTATCAGGTAAGGTAATTCAATTTTGAGTTTTTCTTTCATGTTAAATTTTATTGAACAATTGATATCAGGCTCTCGTCTAGTGATTGGAAGTATCACATTAGAAAAACGAAATGAAGAACCACAATTTTATTGAATTTTAAAAAACTCTTTCCAATTTCCAGTGTAAACTCCGACTTGCTTTGACAAGTGTCGGGCTGTGTAGGTAGATTTTGCTGGTGTGGGGAGAAATTTGAGCTAGTTTCCATAAGGTTCACAACAATTTTTAGTTAGATGGTCCATTTTATGTAAGCTTTTGGTGTCTTATGTTATGAAATGTTTAGCAGTTTAGGGTATGTTTTTTATTTGAGGGCCATTTTTTCACAAATTTGATGCTTTGGATCGGATTCGAGAGTACAGTACAAAGTGGAATTTCCAATATTTCTAAAAGAACATAACTGCCCTGCTTGACAACTTCAAAACCAGAACAAACAATGAAGCAAATCTATTGGTCGAAAATATGCAGAGGAGATGAAAAAACAAATGACAATCTAAAATAAATATGTTTCATTCCAAACAACTAGCATTATAATCATTTATCATTTGTATTATTAATTCATAAATAATAATAGTAATAATTATGACCAAAACATTTTATGGAAATAAAGTACTAACAATTGTATTTAATTGAATGGGCGGCGCTTATCTAATGTCAACATTGGCCATGATTGGCGGTCATCATAAAACTTTTCGGTCAACGGCCATGGCCACGTTGAAACACCGCTTCCCGTATGATCAGCGAAGTTAAGCAACGTTGGGTCTGGTTAGT
>JARUHE010165393.1:0-23174 GCA_031471125.1 Archaeomysis grebnitzkii | reverse complement strand
TGTAACAAAAACACAATAGTCTAAGAATTTTCAATTATTCAGCTTTGTTTATTTTAATTTTCGATCACATTTCACTCAAAAGTACCTTTGTCTTGTCTAACATTGAGAAAATGTTCAACATTCGAGTAATGTCCTTATACAACTTATACACACAGGTTTCTTGTTTAAAAACTTGAAATTTGAAACTAAAACATGCAACGCTACCAACACAGAGTGTTTAAGCATACTGGCATTAGTCGTTGGTTTGAGGCATCATGCCAAGATTTCTCATTACTAAACATAAAAAATAGACCATTCTATTTCGTTAAAATATTCTTAGTGATAACAACAACATTAGTCGTAGTAACAAATATAATATCAAAGTTAATTATAATAAAGACTTTTACTTTTTTCTCAAAACAAAAGTGTACTTCAACTAAAACCAAATTTTATGAAATTAAAAAGTCATGTGCTTAGCAGCAAACACTGACGTGATTCATGGCATGCAAGCGAATGAAAAAAATAAATTCTTTCGAGATGTATGATGGAAGAAAAGGGGAGAGAAGGAGAGGGAGAGAAGGAGAGTGTGAGACTAGCCATTCATCCCACTAAAAAATAAATATGTTTTGAAACTTTTAGAACTTGTTAATAATAATTATTAAATTTTAAGATTAGTTGACCTATTTGACTAAAGTTGAAGTTTTACAACGATTAAAAAGTTCAAAAGTGCAATCATAGGTAAAATATTTCTTAAATGAAAATAACGCTTTGAAAAAACGTTTAAATTTTTAAAACTATTAAATGCAAATACAGATTTAAAAATACTTTGAGCAGGGAAACCCTTTTCACTATTAATTTGTGCACAGGAAAGTACAGATAAATTACGTACAATGTAAATTCGTTTACTGTAACAAGATAATAATATAATCAATCATTTAATCTGCTATGTTTCATAATTTCTGAAGAAGAATTTTTCATATTTATTTTCATAATGAATAATTTTTTTTTAAATTGTATTTTTAAGGGAAGATGAAAACAGGATCACAATCTAGGAAGGATAAGCCTTTCAGGACATAGGATTCGTCACCGGAACCCCTATTTTGTGGAATGGAAGAGATCATAAAAGATTTGACTGTTAAAGGAAGTGATTTTGAAAGTTCAATTATATTGTGTTGATGATTTTAAGTTTATAATATTTCAGATATATTTTATGTTGATATTATTATATAAATCAAGATAATAAATAAATATTGTATTAATGGACGACCTATGCTTGTTGAGAAACTCGGTCCAAACTATGCTAAACATTAAACCTTTTTTTCAAAAACTTGAATATCAATCACATAAAAATATTTCAAATTTAAAAAAAAATAAGTTACCCAAAAAAGTTTAGTTGTTAATTATTTTCTAAATATACAGCAAAAGATAATTTTTTGCTGCAAATTTGTGACTGAACACAAATGAGTTCAAACGTTGAAGGATTCTTCACTTTAAATAGTTAATAAACGACATTATAAAGTGGTTTAGATTTACTAAAAATAATTTAACCAAGTTTATAAATTGATTCACTCTTGTTTGTTTATTGACACATTGATCAGTCTTCACACTTCATGAAAACTCACTGCCAGAGACGATCAAGATTTCCGTTGTAGAAGCAAGTTAATATAAATTCATACAATGATATAAACGCGCTTTCAGTATTGCTTTTGTTTTAACAACCGCTATCCATTCAAAGTTTTGAATGTTCAGGCATAAATGTCATTCAGATGCAAGTGTCAACATATTATACCTCAAAATAACGTTTAACAATTGCTAGCAAAAGAATCTAGAATTAATTGCAATACTTATATTGAAATATAAAGAATATAAATTTTTAGCGCGTGTTCATTGTTCTTTTTTCGCGGGTGTTTCATTTTCACCTGAAAGACGCTAACATAATTCTGGAGTTTTGTCAAGCAACTTTGAATTTCAATTACATCCACTAAAAATACACTAAATGAAATAAATTATCTTAACAAAGTCCCATGTTTTAAATTTTAGTCAATTGAATGAAAGTAGCATTATAGAGAATCCGAACAACACTGCATATCGCACACTAAATTCAAACAAAAGAGCTTCCTCCAACGTTAATGTATTTGAATTAATTTATAACAAACAACGCAACAAACAAGATTATGATGCACTAAACTCGAAGCGGTTTTATTAACCAATTCAAAAGGTTGAGGAAAAATGACCGCACAAGAAACTTTAAAAATTGAAGCCACTCCGAAAAAAGATATTCACATGTCGGCCATGAGACGAACACTGACTTGATTGGGGCACTAACACGACCAAGCTGTGGGGTGGCACTACGCCATTTTATTAGGACTAACCAAGTCTTCTACACTAATAATAATAATACTTTACGATTAGGAAGTTTAATATTAAGTAATTCAATTGAATTTATAGGCAGTATATGGATTCTATTAAAACGTCAAGTTTTCAAAATAAATGTTTTAGACAAATGTATCATAAGCTACATTTTATTACCAGTGTTCAAATATAACTTTAATTCAAACCATTTTAAAATTTATAACTTGCTTATATTATTATAAAATAATTACTATTTTGATTTTATAAAAACATTTTAAAGTGTTCTACGTAGTAAAATTGGTTACAAGTAAAATAAACTTTATAGAGCATTAATAGAAAATTTGGCACCCCACATATATTTCGAATGCCGCCATCTTGATTTATGACGTCATCAACTAGCAAGGGTCGGTTGGACATTTCGTAATAATAATAAAGAGGGGAAGAAAATTTCTTCTTTTTGCAATATCTTACTCAACAGCTACTTTGGTGACACTCAAATTTTACTTAACACGAGGGTCGAGAGTAGCCCAAGAAGAATTGCAACGTCATAGTAATACGATGGTACTTTATTTATTTCCGCCATTAATTTAATTTACGCGGGAGACTTAATTCGAGAACATTCATTAACCCTGTGGCGCCTATTGGTGACATTACTTATGGCTTATTTTCAATTCAAACTTCAATATGTTTTAGTCCTTATTAGCAATAATTATTCAAGGGTAGAGTTAAAATAAACAAATGGCCGGATATGCTTAGTTACTCAGCACTGGACTGCATGACACTATTTTTATTGAACCCCTCTACATGGTTAATGAAAGGTGCAAACACGTGTGAAATAAATGTAAGGTTTGTGTTAATTTAAATATTCAGACTAAATTAATCATAATTAATGCAAAATTTACGTAAAGATTAAATGTAATGTATATTGAAACATATCAATATAAACAAAAGTCAGTGAAAACTATAATCAAATGAATGATTGAAATCTAAATTTTAGACTTCCAATCAATTTTAAATAATTAAACTATTAATTAAATTTACAATGTTAACAACAGCTCTATGTAATCCTTATTGTGCAATCTTTACTAAAGTAAACATAATTGAATATCTCTAAATTTGACGTGTAATATCAGAAATAATTCTACTTGTGGAGAAGTGTAGCATTGAACTTTTCGTTTTCAAGTCCATTACGGAATCATAATATCAACCCATTAACTGCTTACAAAGTGTTGTCATAAGGACTTAAATACATTAAAGGAATTGTTGAAAACAAACCTTGTTCTACTCATAGTGTTGCGTTAAACTTTTGGATACATAATTGAGTTAAATGTGGAAGTAAATTAATGGGTTAATTATGTACGAACATTGATGGGTTGTATTTCAGCGGTCTTTAATGGGTTAAGTAAATCAGAATCTAAATCAAAACTTTGCAACTAAGTCACGTTCAATGAAACAACCAAGTCAAACATTATTACATTCATCTTATTAACATTACTTTTCGTTATCTTATTAACATTACTTTTCCTCTTATTAGCATTTCCTTTCGTTGTCTTATTAACATTACTTTTCCTCTTTGAACTTTAAAAAACAATATTTTTTTTTTAATAGTTACGGCTTTTAATAAAAAATTGAAAAATAATTCGTACACAACTATTACAAACTTGAAAAATATTTAATACAAAAAGTTATTAAAATTAATTATATAACCACTGGCAAATTGAATAGTAACAAACTGTATCCAAACTTGTATATAATATATTTTTACATAAATATTTTATGTATGTTATTAACTGTTGTGATTTTAATTTGATAAACAAAAATATTTTACCTTATATATATTTTAAATGTAATGTCCAAGTATTTAAATAAAACATACTCCGGAGTACATAAGATGGGCACTGTTATGGTATTCATTCAATAGAGGTATCGCAATGGGTAGATGTTAAAACTCTCTACCTTTAAATCTACTGCCATAAATTCCGCATGGCAAATAGTTCACTTTTACCCTACGCTCTAAAATACAAAAATATTAAACACTGAACATCAATGATTTCATCATTAAAAAATATATATTACTTTATTTATTAATTTTTAATTGTAATATACGCGGGAGTGGAGTTAAGTTAAATGCTTCAAAGTTGTGATGAGACTTATTTGTTTGTGATTTAATGTATGCGAATCGGGTTAAGTTTTTAACGTTTGATATTTTTTCAATTTCATTTGTTCCTATGTAAACAAAACCTTTCGTTATAGCTTACTTGAGTGATGAAACCTTTTCAAATGTTTTATATAAAGTCACTCCAGATAGTGACGTTTTGTTTATCGATGCTGATAAACACTTGATATATATTGTAAACATTACGAAACCGATTCATAAAAAAGTATAATCAATAAAAAACAATAGGTGGTCTAATTCAGTAGACACGAAAACAAATAAATCAATGATAACCTAAAGAAAATATGATAAAATAGTGTTAAGCAAAAAAATAGAAAGGTATTTAACCGATATATAAATATAGGAAACAAACAGTTTTCAACATTAAAATAGCTTAGCATGTTAGATCATACGTAGGGTGAAAATGATATATTTGCCATACACTTTTAGTGACCATGAATTAACTTTAGCGAAAAAATTCCAGGATTAGCGACCCCACCTTTTGTGTACATACAAAAAAGTTCGTACATCAAAATTGAGGATGTATCAAAATAATTCTCACAACTATTTTTACTCATACATAGGCATTAAACTCGTACAGTTTGGATAACTAACACAAGATTGAACAGACAAGACACTGATAAAGTTAAAAAAACTGCCACTATGGAATTTAAGTTTAAAAAAACTGGATAAACAAAGTATTTTTACTTATCACGTACAGTTCCATTTTAATTTCATGGACTCAAAGTAAATTATAAAGACAAAAGGTATTTAACTTTAATTAAAAAATAAATTGAATGTTGAAAAAACTAAAAATAATATCCACAGAAAGCGCGCGAAAATTCAGGAGACACAAGAAGATCATAAATCAAACTAAAAGACGATATTTTTGCAGGTGTTTGGCAACTCAGGATCTAACGGTAAGCCTCGTGCCCAAGTGTGGAGGTTTCGTCATTTGTAAACAATGTAGTTTTCAAGAAGGCTCTTTCGTTCATTTAGAGATTTAATGATTTGTTGCGTTTCCATTATTTAGATAATTTTAAAATTAGTATTGTTTATTAGTTGAACTCTTTGTGAAATTAAATAACATTGACATTCTAATTAACCTTATTATCTTATATGGTCATTTTTGTAAGTTTTTTTTTAAAAAAAATGAATCAATAATGTGAACATGTTCTCAGCCAAAATAAAACAAACAAATTAAACAGAAACCGCGAACCACAAAAATGTCGATCCCATTATAGTAAATTTAACCGTAAACTTTCCGTGATTTACAACCAGAAAGATAGATAGAAGTTGGTAAGCAGACAAACAAAATGACTATTACATCAATTACATGAATACAAACTTTTTTATCAAATACATTTCAAATTTAAATGTCTATGTAACCAGAACTTTAAAAATATTTTACATTACACAACCACAAGTATCCAATACAATCCACACTATTCCAGAACCTTTGTTTCACCTATACAACTTACACAAACTCCAAATTAGGTTAACCGGTACAGCAACGTTTACATTTCAATAAATTAACCTTCCATTGTCCCCAAAGACATACGCAATCATCAAACATATATAATTTTCACTTACCTTGTAATTTTGCTCATCGGACTAACTACTAACCACTTACCTTAGTTATTATTTATTTTAAATAAATATTTGCCTTCATAATAAAGTAAAACTATGTTAATATGCAGAACTACAGTAATGGAACTATACAAAATGTTTAAAGTTTATGCACTTGTATTGAACATGTTTTTACATATTTAGGATATTTTGTTGATGAACAAGATAACAATTACTACAAAAAATAAGGAGAGTAAAAAACATCCAATACAAATGCTTAAAAGTAAAATATTTCTCACCAGTGGCCTCCTTCAACTCATGGTCGAGAGTTCCGTTTTCCATCTCGATGTGTTTCACGATCTCCGTCAGGCATTTGATGTGTGTCTGGGTGGTCGCCACAATTTCGGCCTAAAATTCAAGAAATCCTAAATCAATTTTTGAGTTTCAAAAACAAAATAAAAATTGTTTCAAAATAAATAGCTACGAGTGAATTATTGTCTAGCGAGATGGATAGATATTGTTTTGCAATTTCACATTTGTTGGCAAAAACACACGAAATATTTGTTTTAATTTACTTGTGATATTATTGTTAAGGAAATAAAAAGCAACACTAATGTAACTCTTCAAATATTTTTTTTTACTTAACCACAAAACTTGCCAAAAGATCAGAAAATAATGTTTAATAATTTTTAAAACTATTATTCTTGCGTTAGGAGTTAAGTGGAATAAAGGAACAAATCTCTTTAAATAAACATTTATTTAACAATTCAAACACATACATTTAACCAAATTTTACAAACCGACAACGGATAAGAAACACCCAAGCAAGCCTTAACTGCATTTTATTCATTCCAGAAAACTACGTTAAAGTACTGTAACTAAGTATTTCATTTGAATATGATAAAGATTAAATTAATGGAATTCATTCACTACATTGGGTTTATTTATTTGATCATCATCCTTAAACTAAACTACAACTAAATTACTATCGCTTACGATCTTAATCATTTACACAGTCAGACATTTACGAAATAAATTTATTAATTGAATTAATACAAAACACGTTACTATTTATAAATCATTTATCTGGAACCACCTCAAGTGAATAACGAAATACATTTACAGTTCAGTGAAGATATGCATCACTGACCATGTGTTGGACTGAGCGGTGAATTTCTCAAATAGTTTCAGAGGATATACAATTTAAAGTTAACTACACTCATAGGTAGAAGATACAGAAGACTTAGCAGTTGGTGATAAATTATTTATTTAATTGATTATATTGTCACGTCATAATAAAAATCAATATTTGTGTACGTTCGTATTTGACGTTGTTCAACCGAGACAATGTTTGAAGATTTATCACAATAAAATCAACCAAGAGTTAAGATTTATTTAATTTAATATAAAGATGATTCAATGATAGTCAAAATTATAGGAAAGTGTCCATCTGCAGTAAATAAGGTGGCGATAACAAAAAACAAAATAGGATATTTTGTAAATAATAATAAATTAATTGTTATTTAAAACCGGATATATCAATCATATATTTGTTGACAGTCTGAGTAAAATATTTTATAAATTAGCTTAAAAGGATTATCAAAAAATAGTAAGTGAATTTTTTATCTGTAAAATTAGTGATATGGAAAACATGTTTTAAAATAATTTGTATTTACATTTTAGTTGATAACAAATAGATTTTCTAGTTATCTTATCTTCACATTAGAGAATTAATAAAACTAAACCACATTTTCTAACACGTATTAAAATAATTCAAAATAAAATAAAATGTGAAACGTATTTTTTTTTTCAAACAATAATAATTAATTTAGTAATTTATATCCGATAAGTACTAATTAAAGTGATAAAAGGTTAGGAAACTAGTATTAGTGAGTTGAATTTCTAATGTATATATTTTTACTATATGGAGTTCAGACTACGTTAGAACTACTCAATAGTTTTCATGTATAAAACTTTGCTTCAATTTATAAAAACTGAAATGAAAAACAAACAACTACTAAAAATTTTCGAATGAATAAATTAAGTTTAGGTAAATACATTTGCTACTTTACTTTACAATAATGTATGTATATAGCATTGTATATTCTAAGACTAATACTTAACTGAATCTACTTAAATATAAAAATATTTATACGAATAAAAAACTTGAGAACAATTCACACCTACTTTAAAACAAAAAACGTGTTTAATTAAAATGTATTCGTAATATTTATTTTAATATCTAATGGTATAAAAATAATAAACATTGGAAAAATTCACAACAAGATTCTAAAACAGTTCAAGAAATTTCAAATAGTTATAAACACAGCGAAAATGGAGATGAAGGAAGACGTCTAGCGAAACCAACAAACAAATCTTTTAAGGAAACAAAATATCTCAAATTTGCAACTTCTCTTAAAATAAACATTTTAAAATATTTTCTCCTACAGATAATATTGCATAAACAATCTGCTCGAATGTATCTACTTTAGATACGTGTTGATATCAACAAAATGTAATCATCCTTAATTTTTGAACGGCTTGATCCAAATACTCTATTTACTTATTGCTACTGATGCAAGAGTACAATTTTTTATTCCTTAAATTATATTGTATACATATGAACTAATCTTGACCATGACAAATTAATGAACTTGTATATCTATATTGAATACATTTGCAGTGTAGGATGAACACACGATATTTAAAAGATGATTTATAACAACAAAACATAAGTCAATCAAGTTGATAACATTAAAAAGGAAACTTCAAAATGAATGCAATTTATTTTCTTTCAAATAAGAAAATTATTTTGTGCTTATAGTAATTTACAAAATTTTCTTTTTGTTATGAAATAAACGGAAGATATCGACATTGTTGAATGCAATTTAAAATAGATCTTTATATCAACCAGAACAGATGGTTTACTTCAACAGGTTTATTACATATTTAAAAGTCGCCGATGTCTAGCACCTACACATATATAATGTGGATGTGATAACATTGTAATCAGTTATAATGAAAAATATTAAACGTATATTATTGAAAAGTGAAGTTGTTAGGTGGAATATATAACAATCGTGGTACATTTTCACACGGAAAGTATCATTGACCCTTGGCAGGTAATATTGTTATTAAAACTACAATAATATGGTTTCCTAGAACACGTGATTTGGATAGCAAAGACAAATAACAGTTTCAATAAATGAAGTATGGCAAAAAAACGTTTGCGAAAAAATATTCCCACGATTTGTAAGCTCTAGATATTAACTATTTTCCGCCCACACCGGTTCAACAACTTTTCAAATATTTCAGCAAATTACTATTATTAGAACCCTGGCAGTAGCAAGGCTGAAGTATTTTTCCTAATTGTCAGACTTATTTAGGTTTACCTTTTCCTTTAGTCCTACTGGTATGTCCAATCTAAAGATCGATATTACTTAGATACTGGCATAGTTATAGGATGCGCCCTTTTATTGCATGTATCCAACTATACATTTATATCAACGATTTAAAAAAAAATGACTGGAATATTTTTCGTAGTAAACAAAGTTTTATAGCTTGGAAAAAAGGTAAATATAATAATAAAACTTAAAACATGTTTTCATTGCACATTTTATGTCATTTATCAAAGCAAGTTTTTGTGTAAGGAAAAGACCTTGATAACATAGATAAGAATTCCATTCAAAACACTTTCAGTTCATTATTCACAACACAGTTTGTATAAATATTCGATGTAAATATTTAAAACTTTTTATAAAAACATTTTAATCCTTTAGAATAGAATCCTTAACACTGAACACAAATCTTATTCCACCACAAACTTCCTTCCTTAATTATACCATAAAATCGTTATTTATATAATTCCATAAATGTATTCAACATTTCAAACGTCTATAAACTGCACACATAATATGCAACCCACTTCAATGCACTCTTTACTTATTACTATTATTATAAACGAAATTAATTGAACACAAAAACAAATGGAACACAATACATTGGTTGCTAACTGTAACACATTGAACGTTCGACTGCGATAGTAGAACTACAAGACCACGTTTAAACTATGACCAAGTTGTTGTTACAACTGTGCAGTTATGCGGTGGTGCCAGATCTCACTTTGTGAAAGGATTTTTGGGATTATTTATAACGAAATGAAGGAGACTTCGAGAGAAGTGGCACAAATGGGAAAGAAGCTACAATTGATTGTTGTATAGTCTTTTTATAGAACATCGATTATATAACTAAACTAATTTCAAGGTTACTTTTATGATAAAAGGATAAACTGTTCAATATTTATTCGATTTTTTCTTTTCATGGAAATCAATAATATTTTATACTTAATATGCAAAACAATTTTATATTTATCAGTTGAAAAAAATATATTACCAAATAATAATCTACTCTGCATGCATAATTACTTGCATAATAATTATGATATATTTTACCTGTACATGTTAGAGAAAATGTGCAAGATTAGTCATAGAAAACGGATCGTTTATACCTGAACTAAAGTATTAATTTATCAAACTGTTTTTTTTATGTAAATACCAGCTTCTATAACTGAACTCTAATTGTTGGTGTTGGTGGGGCGGTGAAATTTTTGTGGATGCACAACGAAGTTTAGCATTTTTTCAAAATAATAAAAATAAATTATTCTACATAAAAATTGCTTAAATGAAAATAAAGAATATAACTTTCTACACTTTCCACTTTCTACTTATTTAAATTTTATAAATGTTTAAATTGATAGTTAACCGATATTTGTATTTGAAGGTTTAGAGAAAAGTTTATTTAACACAAATGAGAGAGAGAGAACTGGAGTTTTCAAGAGAGAATGCCTGAAGGAAATTTTGCACAACGTTTATTATTTTGAAATTATAGACATTCTATGAGTTTTTAAACTTAACCAATTTTTCATCACATTCATGGTTAACCAAGATTTTTATTTGAAGGTTAAGGAAGAATTATGTTCGAAACAAATGAAAGAAAGGTAATATTATATAAATATATATAATTATATTCAGCAATTACACACATTCAGAAACGTTTTGAATATAAACACACACTTTTTTTTTGTAGGATTATATTAAAGAAAACAATAATTGCACTTATTAAGGATTAAACATTTATTTCGAAATGACTAGGTAAATTATAATTACTAAAATTTACTTAACTGTATGTATGTTTTGGACTTTATAATTAAAATACATAGTATATTTGCAATTAAATATTTTAAAAGAAAAATACCAGATTCTTTTCCCACAAAAAACTTATGTCAAAGCATGAATGTATTTTCTTGTTAAAAAATTAACCCCTGAATAAATACTACCAAATGACTGGACTATATTAAATTGTTATTGAAAACAATTCTTAGTAAATGTTACTTTTCATTACATAAGCGTTAAGGTTAACATGTGTGCCAAAGTTTTTTTTCGAGTAAAACAGGATATTAAGCACAATGCTTGAATTTTACAAAATAAAAGTTACTCACATAATCAATTCCAAGAGCGGCTTCGTTCGAATATTTTTTCATGACATTTTCTGTCACAATAAACTGAGACCTGGTGGAAAAAAAACTTTAAAAAACAATTCAAATAAAAAAAGGAATATTTTCGCAAACTTTTAAAATAACTAAACATGGGGGAACATCCTAAAAAATCGGCCTATAATTATCAACAAAACATTTCTTTTAAATTAATTAAAAATGAGTTAAAACTTGATTACATGTTTCTGTGCAGACTTATTTTTTTTAACTAAAAAATAATTATATTTGACATTTAACATTTTGTTTATCATTTAACTATTATCATTTAACATTTTGTTTATCATTTAACTATTATCATTTAACATTTTGTTTATCATTTAACTATTGCATTTATCATTTAACATTTTGTTTATCATTCAACTATTGCATTTATCATTTAACTTTTTTATGACATAACAAAAGAAATACAAAACAAATGATGCTACACAAGAGAGAACAATTTCAGGACTAAAACAAAAATAACGTTTTGTTAATTATGCAACGCTCCAATAACCTACATTAGTGTGTGTGCGTACAAACGTTCTAAAACAACTTATGTAAATAAATAAATAGTTGTTATTTATGATCAATTAAAGTTGTTTATGTGTTTAAATACACACAAGTTAGTATTTTATAGCCATAGATCTCTTATAAATACTTTTATACACCATTTTTTTTATTGGTAGTTATCGATATTAGTATAACAAATTGTTTTTAACAGCATACATTTTAGTATTTTATAATATAATTTTAAGAATTTGAATAACTAAAATTAGCGTTATCATTACCACTGTTATTATTATTAGTAGTAGTAGTAGTATTAATGTTATCATTCTTATTACTTGTATTATTTGTTTTGATATTATTTTGTTATAATTTATATCACAATCAATACGCTATAATTTATAAATTTAAGACAAAAACATAGAATTGTATCTTAATTTTTCTTAGTAAATAAAACATTGAGGAATGAAAGAATATTTAAAAAAAGAATTGAATAAAAGTAAAGAATTTTTTTAAATCTTTGCTGATCCAATTGCAGCTGTCATAAAATCCAAGAGTTGCTAGTCACGTTTTTAATTATTTGTTCATTTTATTGTAATTAATAAATTATATTTTTACCAAGACAGCTTATTTCAATTAAATAAATAAATAAATAAAGTAAAATTTAATTCGTTTCTAATTAGGTCAAACTATTTCAATTTAAATAGACTGAAATATATTTATTTTAATAATTAATCTAATGCAAACGTTTTTTGAGTATCTAATGAAATTTAAATGTAGGAAATATAACATAATAACCATTTAACTAATTAACCAAATTAAAACAAACTACACCGGTAGCTATAATGAAACAATAGAATACATAATTGAATAATGAAATAATAGAACAAATAATTAATTAAATAAATAAAAACAAACTACACCGGTAGCTATAATGAAATTATAGAATTAATTAGATAAATAAAAACAAACTACACGAGTAGCTATAATGAAAATATAGAATAAATAATAGAATAAATAATTAATTAAATTAATAAAAACAAACTATATAAATATAATGAACTAGACAAAAAAAATACAAACAAAAATTAACTTAATTAACAAATGCAAAAACCTCCAAATTTTCCAATCTCACCTGGACTCGTCAATGACATGATGAAGATCCTCCAAATCCGAGTCGGAGTCGAGATCCCTGGGCGGCGTGGAAGTCATGTTCCGGTGGCGGCGGTGGTGGTGGTTGGGGGGTGAACGCGGCCCCCGCACGGGAACCCCGAGGAAGGAGGAGGCGCCGTCGCTGTCGATGTACTTGCGGTAGTCGTCGCCGAAGTCCAGAAGACGTCTCGCCGCCTCTTGGTCGAGGTCTTCTGAGTAAGGTTCGCTCAGGTACTTGTACTCCTGCAGAGTGGACGAGTGAGGTGAGTTGACGATTGACGAGTACGAGCAAGTATGAGTGATTACGAGTAGGTACGAGTGACTATTAAAAATTGGGAGTATGTATGCATATGTACAAACAACTAGAGTTGGAAGTAATAGAGATACGAGTGAATACTAGTAAATACAAATTATTAAAAATAGCTACACTAATGAACAAATAAAAGTGAGCACAATTTGGATATCAGGTCAATACTAATAGTTACTATCGAACACGATAAAGTATGGATAAATTCAAAGTATGAGTAAGTATAAGTACATTTAAATACGATCAAGTATAAGTAAGTACGAGTAAATACAAGATATCACGAGTAAATACAAGTACGAGTAAATACAAGTTATCACGAGTGGATACAAGTTATCACGAGTAAATACAAATTATCACGAGTGGATACAAGTTATCACGAGTAAATACAAGTACGAGTAAATACAAGTTATCACGAGTGGATACAAAGGAAGACTGTTGATACAAGTAAAGACAAGTGGCACAAGGGATAAGTGACCTAACATTGCCAGGCAGTACCAGAGCCAAAAGTTACAAATTATTGTTCTTTTACTGATTTTTATCTTCGTGTCTTATTTTTATGTATTTGAATTACAACATTTAATCTTTTTTATGTACTTGTTTTTATATCGTTCGACCAAGTTTAAAACATTCAAATACAAAATTTAATTTAATATTAATTAATCACGTAAAAAGTATTATATAAAGAGATGAAAGTTAATAACATCACATCAAGGTCATTATTGGGTATTAATTTTATATGAAACATTAAAGCTAATAAGCATAATACAAAAATATTATTTTTAATATTAATAAAAGTAATCTTAGAAAAGTGTTAAAAACAACGAATTTAATACAAAATAATCTCAGTGAAGTTAATAATTTAGTCTATTAAAACATGTATTTCACTTAACAAATATGATACAAAGCCTAAAAATTGCAAAGCAGGAGAAAACAATTTTAATACCGACCTGATAAGGATCCCAGGCCTGTTCGGAAAGAGAACTGACGTCCTCGTGAGTATTTCCAGCGTCGTGGTCGCTGGCACCGACAGAAATTGAAGCCACCCTGGGCGTCTGTGGCAAATAGCCGGCGATGGCACCGAACCGGTTGTGGAGGGGGTTGAGGGTGGGCAAAGAGGGGGAAGGGGGAGTGGACTCGTCACTCGAGGTGTTCGCCGCGGCGAGGTTGAGACGCGGAAGGTGCGGCGACTTAGGCACGCCGGATACGCAGCCGGATTCGGACAGACACTTTTCCGTGGATGAGGTCATGCCCCCGGACCCCACCGGTCCTCCTGCAGGAAAAGGACAGTTAATGAATGTGTTTTGAAAAGGTTCGGTGACTCGAAAAGGAAGACGAAGGAAAAGATAAGCAAACGAAGCGAAAATGTAATAGTATAGAGGAAGAGAAAACTAAAAAATTGAGAGGAAATGAAGAAATGAAAGGAGATAAAGGAAACGAACAAAGAGAGAATATGGCGTGAGAGAAAGGGAGATATAAAATTAAACATACGGAAGGATAAATAAATCAAAAGAAAGGGAAAAATATAAAAGGTTGTGAGAATAAATAAATTACATTTAACAAGAAGAAGGTAAAAAAGTAAAAAGGTAAAAAGAGCATTTTTTTAGTTCACAATAAATATGTTTTTTTTATAATTAAGTTCAATCTCATTCATAATAATGACAGGAAATTGTAATTCATTTATTATTTAATTTTTTCTTTGTACACAATTAAATATTCGAAATTCAACCATGTGAACACCAAGGAAAACACATTCATTTATATGCTTAAACTAACAACAATAAAAATATGTTTTATGTTCTATCATATTTATTCATTAGATTTAAAAATGTTTTACTAAAACTTTTTTTTACATTATCCTTTTATAAATCAATAAACCTGATAGTATTGAAGATATTTTATTCATAACAAGACTTATTTCGTAACGTAAATATATTTGTAATACATTTTAAACATATAACAAGCAAACAAGTATTTAAAACAAAAAAGTTAACGCTATTTGATAATGTAAAACTGTTCAATTGTGATAAAAATAAAAAAATAAATTAAAAAACAAATTTCAAAACAATGGAAAATGTAACGCATTGTTATAATGGTGGCGTCTACGACTTATAAGATTATTCAAATACAGGTCTGTTTATTTATTGTTCCTATTTTTAACTCTGACATAATCAGGAATGTATAAAAAGCTGACAAATAAGGAGCGGTTCGAATAAAACTGCTTTTGCTTCACACATGCAGCTTTGATTCTACTTTCTGCTTACTTGACTTGGAAAATGGTTGTTCCAATACATTTTTATTCACTCCATTTGAGTTTAGCAATTGACACAATATTTTATGTTTATTATATTTATAAAATTTATTTACGGTAACTATAACGATTTTTCATTATGTTATACACCTCTGGAATAAGTGAAATCATTGATGTCTGACCCATTCAATAACGAATTTAAAAAAAAAATCTAACTAAAAAGTATCAATATCATAATATTATTATTTTATATTGAATAAACTTTATTCCAGTTGAACCATCACTTACTAGAAGCTCAAAACCACTCAATCCAGTTGATGTCAATGTTACTTACATTCTAAAACGTACTCACAAGATTGATCGTCTTGTTCATCAACAAAAGCAAGCACTTAAATAGTTTTGACAAATCGATGTCTTTTCTCATTCATATACAAATCTAATTAATAATTAAACATACATTTGTATGGACAATTAAATAAAACCATTGGACAAGAAACAACATAATAATGCAATAATAATAAAAAGATATAACTATGATTGATTAAAAGGCTAAATTGAAAACAAAATAAATGTAGGTATCTCTTAAACTGCACATGTACTGTATATGAACGTCTTAATGAACAACGAAACAACTTAACAAAAAAGAATCACAATATCAACTGTTGTTATTGTCAAACGCAGCGTTACTGTTTGCAAGATAAAGAAACTATAAACGGGTAAAGTAAGTTACAAACACATGTGAGTGCCACGGCACACTCTATAAATAATCCTCTCGTAGTGTCAAACAACTAACACTTGCATCTAGTTGAACAAATTCATATTAATATTCACCGAAACAAATCGTTTAGAATTATATTCATGCAAAAAGGTATATTTATTTGCACTGAAAAGTTTTAAATAACTTCAATAATGGGATCACACAATTCTTGTTTTCAAAAACATATTTATCCTAAATGGGAAATTTGTTTAGTAGACAATGTGCATATATATTTGCAAGAAAACTTTACTTGTTCACTTAAATCCTTTCATTCTCAAAATCCAATAATCATAATTATTATTTTAGCAATCTATTTTCACAAATATAACTATCCTTTCACAGAGAAACACTCCTTACGAATAAAAGTTAATAAATATTAAATGTAAAAAAAACTAATGAAAGATTGAACCGAACAGTTAAATGAGTAACATTTTCATAGCTCGACTCACCACAGAAGGATGAGCTTTTCACGACTGCTTGAGTTTTGGTGGCGGAACTGGCTGTGTCAGACGACGAAGACGACGGACGACGGAGGTTGAGGCAGAGTGCCGTGGGCGAGTCTGATCCGCCGGAGTGGTTGGGACAGATGCAATCGGAGCCGGAGTCGGTGCGACGGCCCTGTAACGAGTGAAGCTAAAGTTAGTCGGAGGTGGATTCACGTTTTCTTTTGTGGGTTTATTTAAATGGAAGACTTAGCTATTATTTTATTTGTATTTATTCATACTTGGTCGAGTTTATTTACCAGGGATAGGTTGGATTTCCTCCTCAGTTTTGTTTTCCTTCTTCTAATTGACCCTACTCCGTTACTTGGGGGTGATAGTCTACCATGCCCTGGTGATGACACCGAAGAAATGCTTGTGTTCATGGTTAATGTATTTGAAGAAGAAATTCTGTAAAATCAAGAAAACAAACACTAAGTCAAAACTATAATTAATTAACAATACACAAATTCAAAATAAATAATCCATAATTTTCCTTATATGAAAAGAAGGGAACGTACGAAATAGAAGTGGGAGTTCCAGCGAGGGAAGCGGAGTTCAAGGTTGCATGGGAGGGCGATGTGTGTTTTGATGTGTCATCTTCCTCGGAAGGCAATTTTGGCGGTATGGAGTTGGTAGGCGTTGTTTCTGGGGTGGTGGAGAGAAGGTGGTGCAAGGCTGTTTCCGACACGGAGAAGGGGCGGAGGTCCATGCGGGTCGTCAGTTGGTAAAGCTCACTCACGCTCCAGGGCCGCTGGTCACCTTGGCGACGCTTGCGCCCGCGGAGAACCACCTGAGAATAAGACAAATGTTTCTTTCAAAAAATGTTTTTTAATAAAAAACAAATTCTACATTTGTACAGTGCCGGTTATAATATAAATTCTTTATAGCGTTTGAAAAAATTTCCTGCCAAGACATAATATAAAACGATATTAAACCTTCTTTTTTTTAAATCTACATATATACAGGATGGTCTAAAAGTAGCTAGACAGTAAATGATAATGTTTATTTTGAGATTACGTATACATGTAATAGTAAATATAATTGTATGTATACGTAATCTCAGAATAAATGTTATCATTTACTGTCCACCTACTTTTGGACCACCCTGTAAATGTATGTGTATATAAATAAACATATTTAAACTAAAAAACTGAACACAAACCTTTGCAGATCCCGAAGTGTCAAAATTGGCAGGTACTTTCTCCGACGTAGGGGTGTTATCACACGAAGCCAATGCATCTTTTGATCCTTTTGTCGAGGAGACTTTATTCGTAGCAGTGCAGGCATCACCATCAGAGGCAGCTGATTCACTGTCGCTCTCACCAGTGGTTAGTTCACCAGAAGCATCGCATGAATCCTGCACACAAGTTGCTCGGACTTCCCTCCGTTGTTGTGCCAACCACTGCCGAACGCGAGCCTGCTTGCTCGTTGGATTTGCACCGTTCAGAGTTAACGGCTGCAAATTAGCTCTTGGTGAAACCACTGGAGATGGGTCATCATTTGCTGGCTCTCTCACTAATCTTTCTGCGCCACTCACGAGTTGATGGAGACTTTCTCTTCTGCCTTGTTCTACCTCTGGTGTTACAGATTTTCGATCCTTCTGTTCTACGAGTGAGAAAGGACTTTGTCGAGATGAGCTACTTTCACTACTCGTATCCATTTTTTCAGGATTTGGTACTACGTGATCTTCATCCGCATCCTCCCCCTCTGGACCACTGTAATCTAAATCACTAGACATGTTACAATTCAACCAATCAGGATCTAAGATGGCAGAGTCAATGATCTTCTGTAAGGCTTCATGATCAACTTCCTCATCTCCACTGAAATCTAATCTTGTTTTAACGGGTCTTCGTTGGCTGGATCTGTATGAGCGGCGTACCTGATAGACCTTATTTTTGGCAGGGTTACAATCTACAAGATTCAAATTAGCTTGCACAGATGCCGATCTAGGTTCGTCGGTATCTGTATCCAAGTGTTTGAAATCGAATATGGCACAATTTGGGGAAGGTCTCTCAATATTGGTACAACTAGTTTTACTGGGAGAGCTGTTGACATCTTCAACTGTAGCTTTATCGTCGTTATTTGTAACAGAAACGACTTCAATCACCTTTTCCTCAGTGAAAACATTCCCGTTAACTTCATTATCATTCTCCATGACGATGCCCTCGTCTTTCGCCGATTTACTTGTATCGTTCACCACCAACTCCATCGAGCCAGGATGGGCGCACACGATTCGCACAGTTTCGACGCCCACCATGTCCTGCATAGAAGTGATCTGCGATTCCAAGGTTTGCGGAGGCGATGCAATATCAACAACCATAGGCTCTGTGTCGTGACCTTTCGAAAGTTTGCTCAAAGCAGCTGTTGCTTCGGCTCCAGTTAGATACACATAGTCATCCTGAAATTATGATAAATGAAAAATATTGCAATATATATATACTTTTAAGATACAAGAAATTAAAATGTGTATCATATGTTTCACATATTTTATATATACAGTATATATATATTTTATACAGGTAACTTTGAACAGAAAAGTTTTTAAACAGTTAAGAAATATTAATATTATATACATTCTAACAATTTAAAGCTTACTTGAATTATGCATATATAAAACAAAAAATACTTCTAAATTAAATTTAAAAGTTCAAAATCAAACATATATGTTAAACATATTGTAAAACCAAAATGACACGATGCATAAGATTTTTATAATTCAATGATATACAGTAGAGATAAAATCTAACAATATGTATTAACAAATGTTATTTTCTAATGTTACAATAAAAACATTATTAATTAGTATTGTTTTTATTTTATAATATTTCACAAGCACAATAATGCATTAGGGTGTTAGGTTAGTTTTTGTGAACGTTCTTTATTTTGTAAATGTTAAAATCTGCCCTTACACAATTTAGGAATAAACATAATTAAGAATAGTACTTGTTAAACAACATTCATTTGTTACAACCGGTTTTTAACTGATCTTAATTACTTATGAATATAAATTTTTAAACATATTTTAAATTGAATCTACAAAATAAAATAATTGTGTAAACTACATTAATGACACAATTTTACAAGAAGAAGTAATACTTTACAAACCATTTCAAAAATTAGAACTAAAGAAATAATTATATGATTAACTAGCTTTGTAAAAATAAAAAAGTTGTATAGCAACATCCTCAACGTTTGGACTATACATATAATTAACACTAATGACTATTTCTAAAATACTAAAAAATGTCTACAACTTTAACTAAAAAGGCGTGTTTTGAAATAATAAAAACACGCAACTTAAAACTATGTAAACTGATTAGGTTTCCAAATATTTACAAACATTAATCAAATAAAATATTTGCATTAAGTAAAACTACCAATAAAAGATAATATGAAACATTTTTACTATATATGCAAACTTTTACTTAGCATTCAATTTCCGAACTAACAAATTAAACAAAACAAATGAACAAGTATAGACAATACTTATGAAGTAAATTTATATTTTTTAATATTTTTAGATATATTTACAAAAAAAAATTAATAAAAATTAGTAAACAAATGGTTAAGCATAACACAGGAAAGAATAATATACAAAGGAAGGGAAGTAGAAATGGAATAGGTACATGTTATGATTAAGGGTTCAAAAAAAGGTTGGCCATTCAAAATACAAATCCTAATTCGAAATTGAAACAAACCTGTGATTCAGAAATGTCCTTTTCGCTTGCTTGTTGTTTCGGCAAGGTCTGAATTTTTAATTATATAATTTTAGAATTAAAACCAATAATCAAACTAAATTTAACTTAAAATAAAAACGAAATAAAATTTAATGATATGCACATTCATTTGATTTATTTTAAAATCGATTTACTTCAAAACAAATCTTGTAAAACTACATTATGTCATGAAAAATAATTACGCCAAGTTATTGAAAAGTTGGTTAAATTGTAATTTCTAAAACGATTATTCATAGATATTTTTTAACGGTAGAACGTAATTATATAATATAAAATAGTTTTTATGTTAATGAAAGACAAAATAAGGTATATTTTTTTAATGCATGAAAGGTTAAAGTCATTTTCCTTATTACCATAATAAACTAAACCAAAACCAATCAGTTAAAGAAAAACAGAAGAATGATTAATGAAAATCAGGGAAATAAATATAAAGACAACAGTACATAAACTTTCTGATTTTTCTTTTTAAATGATCAAACAAGTCTTTTCTTTTATCAGGATTGAGAAATATATCCTACTTGCACAAACTATTTTTTCTAGAGTTATCTTTTATTTTAACAAAGTTCAAGAAATTTGACCCATTATCAGTTTTAAGAAAATTTCAATGGGTATGATAAAGTAATACTTTTACTAACTAACTGTAAAATTTTAAATTTTAAGCGACATAAATGAAATTGATATTTACTTAAAATATGTTAAATATTGTTTCTTTACAACAAATTAAATAAAATAATTATTTGTTATTTCAGAAAACAGTATCAGGTATTGCAAACAATTTACATCATTATATGACACTAACATCTCTCGACCAAATCAGGTCACCATAAATCAAAGATTGTAGTCACCTCAATGTAAGATCCAGTCTCGGAAAGATTGGCCTCATAGTCGGACCATCCCCGGGGGCGGAGCTTCCTCCTTAGAGGGCGAGGTGAGGATGTCCTGGATGAGGACGCAGAGGAGGAGGCGGAGTACCTGAGGATCAGCTCGTCGTGGTGCGATGGCCCGCTGCTGCTCTCCGAATAGCGTCGCTGGCTGCTCGAGGAATCGGACAGTCGGCGGCACTTCGGCAGAGGCTCGTCCTCAGACTCACTGCTGGAGGAAGGTGGAGGTTCCTGGCAAGGAGGGAAAGTTTGGTTAGTGCCAATGTACTGGAAAGCATTTAGGTTAATTTAAAAAAAAACATATTGCAGCAAATGCACTTGACTAACTTTCTATGTCTGAGATAGTCAAAAATAACATCCTCAAATTTACTAACCTTTGATTCAATCAACTTTCTTGTGATTCAATAATCGTATCACATGTACCAAAATGATAGAATTTTGATTGAATCACAAGAAAGTTGATTGTATATACTAAATTTTTTTTACTAAAACAAAGATTAGTCAATGTGATGTCAGTTTTGATTATGTTCGACAGAAAAGTTAGTCAAGTGTTTTCAGTTTGTGTATTGATCTAATTAAGGATAGACATACAATTTTATAAGTTTATAGTGATGCGAGCATAAATGTGAACATATATATTTAATTATGTTCATAAAATTCTAAATCCAATGTTTTTAGAAACTGCAATTATTATACTCTGTAGTTAGGGTTTGAAACTAACCGTTGTTGTTTGGACGAATACAGCCATGTTACTATTAGGTCAATCTATGTTATTAGAAATAGTTCAAAGTTACCATTAAAAAGGAAAGCTGAGACATACAAACACGCAAATTAGTGAAAATTTAAACAATATGCCATTACTTTAAAAAATTATAATGATTTGAATTTCCAAAAATAAATTCTTATCGTGTAACAAATCACGAAACGGTTTTAATGTCGAGCGACTATTCAAAGTCTCAAAATGAAAACCATAAAATAGTCAATAAATCAAAAACTAATAATTTCACAAAATAATTTATAGAGACAAAGTTGTTAAAGTTGTTATAAAGTGTCTGTATACCAGGTTTGAATTGATTTAATCAATAAACAAATAAATTAACATTGTGTTCAATGAGATTCACCCGAAAACGACGACAACTACGGAATAGTGAATGCTATTTTTCAACTTATTTCACTTGCTCGACAAAAATGGTTTGCAAATATTCCTTTTAGTCAAGTTTAAACATAACTTTGCAACAAAGCTTTTGACATAAAACAAATCATTCATAAATATAAATTTTAAATGTCCAAAAAAACAACAATTAAACTTAGAATTTAAAAAAAATTAATTAAAACTTAGAATGAAAACAAAAAACAAAAATAATTAAATTTAAAATGAAAACAAAAACAAAAAATTTTAAAAAACAAAAACAATTAAATTTAAAATGAAAACAAAAACAAAAAAATATTAAAAAGCAAAATTAATTAAATTTAAAATGAAAACAAAAACAAAAAATATTAAAAAACAAAATAATTAAATTT
>JARUHE010165282.1:0-13975 GCA_031471125.1 Archaeomysis grebnitzkii | reverse complement strand
CTGTTGGCGACAGCGCTCTTTGCCATTGTAGCTAATGTGCTGTATAATATTCTATAATAAAAAAAAAAAAAAAAAAATATTGGTTATGTAATTGTATGTAGGCTATGTTTTTTGAAGAAGTTTTTTAAATGTTTACTGAAATACATTTATTGCTATAACTCTATATAGAATTATATAAATATTTATTTATTTCCATTTAAATAATTATTTCAATTATACGAGAATTGTTTTTAATGTAAGTATGAAAAAAGAAAGAACTTTTAATTTTCATTGTTTGACATTAAGGATGTTGTTGATGACATTTAATGTACGCTCCTCAAGTCTGAGTAGTGAGTTACTCATCACGACGCACAAACATACAAACATACAACCACACAAACATACGTACAAACTTATCATTATAATTCAGAACAAATTACTTCCATTAGCAAAATGCCTTCAAGAAATGGTCCTCATTCCAGTTCGTTTGAACATTTCTTGAAATGTTAACATTTGCGTCGGTGTTGTCATTTTGTAGACACTCGTTCTTAATTACACAGACGCAAACATTGCTTTAAACGACTGTTTTCTCTTTCATTAATTGGCGATGTGTTTTAATGTTTAATAAGCCTAAAATAAACAAAGAAATCACGTTGGTGAAGATATAATCTGACAACTCCCGGTAAATAAAGTCATTTGAAACCAGACACCAAGCTTTTGTCCATGAATCCTATCCTTCGACCAGTAGTTCTTATCAAAAGTTGGTGTAAATGGATGATAAGCCTTGCCGAACAAATCCTAGAATAGACTATAGGATGAGATAATTGTAAGAGGCTTAATGCTATGCTCAAGTCAGTTCAGGTTTAGTGCAATGACGTTCATCATTTGCTCTGTGAGATGTGATAGCGAGAATGTTCAGTTTTATTATTGTTTTCCTTAACACAGAAATATAATTTTATTGTTGCTAACTTTTTAAATAGTTGAGTTTTAAATAATCTTTAATGCACAAGTATAGTTTTTTTTTACTTTTTTAAGTAGTTAAATTTTACTTTCAAAGGCAGCACTTTTAATTAGATTGTTCAGCTTATCAAAGGATTGTGAATGGTTTCTTTAAGTTTTTTGATAAAAAATCATTTCATTTTTGATTATTAATCCAAAAATGTAATTATTACAACCACAAACATGTTTTTGAGCAACGTAAGTATTCACTTGTGTTCACCAGAGAGTGATTTCACATTGTAATACTAATTTGTTTTTTATTTTTGGTTTTGGTTTCTAAATTTTCCAATGCACTTCAATTATTTTAACAATTTTATAATTAAATTCAGTTTATCTTAGAAACTTAATCTCACATTCGACATTTTTTCTTCTAGTAATGATAAAACTTTTTAACTTTTTTTTATTTAATATTGTTTATTAAACATATTTAAAAAAATAAACATAATTGATTCTCATTTTAAAATTTTATCTAAAATATGTTCAACAAAACTTTGAATTCTTTTCAATAAATAAAACTTCTTTCAGGAATTGATTTATTTTTGGTATTTAAAAATGACAAAAATTAAATGTGTAAACCTCATAAAATAATTTAGATTTGAATAATAATAATAATTATAGTTTAATGAGTGTAATAATAATAATAACAATAGTGACTCATTCGGTTATATTATACAAAGAATTTTAATGTACATTTATCTCCCACAAGATGGAAGTGGTTGAACGAGAGGATTCATTTATCACATCACTAAATCCTGAAGATTATTCATTCATTATTCAGTATTATTATTATTCATTATTAATTCCTTGCAAGCGTTAAAGCCTTTTGCATTATTCAAATTATATTAATTATCTAACGTGAAATATTGTAATACAAAGCTTGTTAAGTCTAAATTATAAAGTATAGACATTATTTCTTATAAATTTAACATAAATTTAAATTTAATTTTCTGTCACTTTATATAAAGTTTTAATAATCTAGAAAATTAGGGTTCTTTAAAATTGCATTTTTATAATATTTGTTCCATTTTATAATATAGTAACTTTAGTTTTTATTATGCCAATAGATTAAAAATAAAACTTTGGTTGAATTAAAATAATTTTTAAATTTAGGTAAATATGTTTTGCTTGTAACTCCAAATTTCAAAAGTCTTAAACAGTATACCTTTTGCAGCGTTTGAAATATTGTTTTACTTTACCAATTCTATTCAATGTTATTAAGGAAACCAAATGTGAAATGACGTCTCCCACCAAGCCGAATGAAATGAAGAACATGACGTCATTCTCGTCTAAGGAGGGGGGGGCTCATTCTAGAGAAGGGGGGAGCACTTCACTTATTTGGTGAAATAATGTTTTTGTGATAAACTATTTCACTTTGAGTAATTGTACACCGAAACATTTTTTATTGATTTTAGATAAAAAAGAAACTTTGAAATAAAGTTACAATAAAAATAAATACGACAAAAGTTTTAAAAACATTTATTTTAATGTGTTACTTATAAGGCTTGAATCTTATTGACTTTTGAGGAACGAAACCTTCATTATAGTGGCAATATGTATATTTTGTATTGTTTTAATGATAAATTCCATCACTGAAAAATAAGTTTAATTTGTTCAATTTTCTCGTCAAATATTTATTAGCTATACAAACTTTTGACATCAATGATTTTTTTTAAACCAATTCAGTTGATTATTCTATTTTTAATGTTGTTGTGCAACATAAAAATTATTCCGAACTATGAATCTTAAACTAACATTTAGATGCCTGGATCAAATAAAGGCTAAGCGCAGAGCTGTAAAGTACATTTCTAGTTTTAACCCTTTGAATTGCAATCAATTATTGTGGTTATGTTTACATTGTAATTAACTCTCTTAAAACTTTATTTGTGCCAAGACATGTTAAAGGGTTATATGTTTTCTCCTTCTTTAAAAAATACAAAATAGTCTTAGAAATAATTTGATGTCTATGTGTTACTATTCATTTATATTCGTTTGAAACGTTGAATTATTTTATTTTATATTCAATCTTTCTAATTAGTAAACTTACAACCATTTACAATGCAAATGTATTGTTGGGAACAAAGTATGTAATTCTTTACAAAAAGTTATTGTATGGATGTGTTGAACAGACTTGCCAAACCAATAAAAACAAAACATCCCTTTAAATCACATCAACTATTGAAAAAACAACAGCAACAACAACAACAGTTCTAACACTAATGTCTCTGTCGTCTGTTTTCCTCATCATTTATATTACATTTAGTGCTTATACAATTGACCAAATATGTTTACGTCAATTTAACATTTCAAACAATTTCTAAATTTACAAATAATTTCCAAGTTTACAAATCCAACTTTTTCTAGAACTATGATAAAATAATAGTCTGTTTGAACCACCATCTCTACCACCTCATCCAGTCTTGCATAAATATTAATGACTAGCTAAGCGCCTAAGGGTAAGTGTGTTTAGGCAATGCTGTAATCCTATTACTATCTATATGAATATGAAGTTGTACGGTAACAAAATTGTATCGTAACTTTAAAAAAATAGAATGTATTAAAACTTCTATTTTTCTTGTAATTGTGTGAAATTAATTTTCTATTTCGTTTAATTCAAAAGGTTATTTTTCGATTTCAAATGATCTTACTAAAAAGTATCCAAAATTCCTAAGTTAGACAAAGACACATAAGTTTTCTTATTTACTAAACAATAATTTCTAAATACGAATTTTATTTTTACCTTTTTAATTTTAGTTTAACAATTGTTGTATTGTTTAATATAACATTTGTAATCATTTTATTTCATAATAAAAATAGAATATTGCCTTACAATAAAATACCATATTATTTTATAATAAAAATACAATATTATTTGAGTTAGTTAGATTTGTTGTTTGTGAACATTTTTGTTTAATTTATATTTATTTTAGAGCTATGATCATTTAACATTAATGGAAGACATCTGTATTAGGAATGATATATCTTGAATGATTATTTTCCTAAAGCCCGAATGTATTGAAATAACTACGATTTTATGGTGTTTGTGGACTAGTTTTTTGAGCAAGTCATTTTATATAAAATAAATTTCAAATACATAAAATTCTAAAACTTTAATTTAATGAAATAACTACATTTTTTATATTGACTTGTTGAATTCAGACCAATGGTTTTATGTCTCCGCTATAAATCTGTAGGGGTATGTACTAATTTTATAATAAAAATACTATTGTCTTATAATATAAAATACCATATTGTTTTATAATAGAAAATACAATATTGTTTTATAATAAATAAAAAATATTGTTTTTTGTTATAAAATAATTTATAATAAAATATAAAAATAATTGTTTAATAGAAAATACAATATTACTTTATAACAGAAAATAAAATAATATTGTTTTTTGTTATAAAATAATATGTTATAATAAAGTATAAAAATAATTGTTTAATAGAAAATACAATATTATTTTATAATAAAGAGAATACTATTGTTTTATAATAAAAAATAAAATATTATGTTATAATAAAAAACAACATTTTTTAGATTATAAAATGATTTTATTTTATATTCCGTGTTAAAAAATGATTAACTCTAGTGATAAATTTTCTATCCCTTGATCAACAGTGAAGATAGACGTCTGTGATGTGGTTCAATCTTCGAAAGAATTTTAACAAAATTTTAATAAATTTTCAGTTTTTTAAAATATTTACTTGATCAAAATTTTTGTTATATTTTTGATCATTAATAAAAATTGTTTTTAATCCAAATAAACAAATTAGTCTTGTTTCTTAGTTACTAATTTGTTGTCAGGAAGTAATTTGACGACGAAAATTGTTTGTAGTTTTGCTTGCTTGTTCAAGCTAATTCGTTGCTTGAATTTGAAACAACTTAATTATCGGCATTTGTGTGTGAACCAATCCATGATTTACTTGTTTGAACCAATCCATGATTTGCTTGTTTGAACCAATCCATAATTTACTTGTTTGAACCAACCCATGATTTGCTTGTTGGAAAATACTATTTTGTTCATTTGCTTGTAATTATAACTGTTATAATTATAACTTTGAATTATAATACAAATTGTTATAATAATTATAACTATTTGAATTATAATATAAATTATTATAATAATTATTATAATTATAACTATTTGAACTATAATACAAATTGTTATAATAATTATAACTATTTGAATTATAATACAAATTGTTATAATAATTATTATAATTATAATTATAATACCAAGACAAGGAAGTGTCGTTGAAGACCACAAATGTCCCAGATAGACAACAGACACAGATGGACGAGGTCGGATCTCTTGGCTTTTTTTTACTTTTTTGCATAAGCAATAAAAAAATAAATACAACCGAAATAAACAAATAAAACTAGATAAACAAATAAAATAAAACCTAAATAAACAAATAAAACACAAAATAATTTCAATTTTATAAAATATGAATTGTTGAAATGTTCCTCTAATTAATAAACATTTACTGATCGACCAAAGCTGCTTCTATGAGGAGGAAATAATGGAACACAAACACCCAACCACTCTAATCGAGTGCCTCCTAGGTCAAAAAAGTGAGGTTGTTGAACAAAGTTGTATTTGTTGTGAAAAATTAGGACATAAGAAATATGTTCTGTAGAATATATATTCAGTTTGTATTGTAGTTGCACAGAGTGGTGTGTTAAGTCCATGCTGGTATATGCTGAAGTCAGGATGGTGTACTCGTGTGCTCTTGGAAAATGTCTTAAGAGGTATCTACTTCTGGCAAGTGTTTTCTTGCATGTTTGTGATTATTTTATTGTTATGTGAATGTGGATATATTTGTGAGTGCAGATTTGCTGGAATCGCTGTGATGAAGAATGTTTTGACAATGGATAACTTGA
This sequence comes from Archaeomysis grebnitzkii, assembly GCA_031471125.1. NCBI lineage: Eukaryota > Metazoa > Arthropoda > Malacostraca > Mysida > Mysidae > Archaeomysis > Archaeomysis grebnitzkii. The sequence continues at coordinate 8,109 of JARUHE010165282.1, read as the reverse complement.
TAAAATTGTTTTTCTGAGGTAATTTTTCAATATCGACATGCCATGGATCAAGCGGTGTACGGCTATTGAGATGCTTGTAGTTCCATATATTCTTCTTCCCTCCCTTATAATTCCTAGTGGGGTCGGGACCTACTCTTTAATTAATGATAACCCAATAACACTCGAAGGTTGCTAAAATGATTAAGTTAGTATTAAAAACAAAACTTATTAGATGTGACCACTCTTTCACAAAAGACATGAATATTTATATTGCATTACGGTAATTGAGATCATCGTTGTATAATTTCAAGAACCCCTTTAGCACTCTATAATGAATCCAAACATGGCGTGATACAAACCAAATAATTGAAGGGTTAATCTGTCTTGTTCAAATAAAATTTAATCGAAACACTTTTATTGTTTGTTCGTCTGTGAGGAAAGACATCTTAACAACTAATTTCATCACATCTACATCACCATTCTCCTCTTTTACCTGTTTTCTATAATTAATTTAGGCACATAAATTCAAAGATTACAATAATTTGGGTTATGTAGAATTGTTAAATTAATTTTTATATAATAACTTCGTAACACTCCTAAGTTAGTTTAGGAGTCTATTTGCTGTAAAAATGTGTGGCATAGAAAACTTATTTATTTATATAATTCAAGTTGAATGTAAACAGTCAATAGCTTATAATGCACCATCGCCAAACTTAGTTAAATAATAGTAATAACAATAATAATAATATCAGAAACGTACATTTAACTTATCGCTTTTCTCTTGCTAAAATTGCGAACAGAGCAATCAGAATCTATGTTTTCTGTTGCAAAATTTGGTTCATTATTAAGCTTCAATAAGTGACCTCTGATTGTTGTTGTTGTCGGAACGGTGAATGACTTGTGGACTCTATCAAAATTTTGCATTGTTTTCAAAATAAAATAAAATATTAATTTTACAGCAATGTTTGTTTAAATGAAAATGAAGAACAGAACATTCTACACTTTACTGATTATTACAGTATTTACTTATTAGAACATATATTTTATAAAAAACTTGAAATTCATGGTTAACAGAGAATTTTAGTTTGAGGTTTAGAGAAAAGTTTATTTAAAACAAATGAAAGAACAGGAGCTTCTAAAGTAGAATGCCTGAAGAGCATTTTTGCCTAAACTTTATACTTTTTTTTAAATAATAGACATTTTAGGAGTTTTTAGACTTAGCCTATCATCAAATTCATGATTAACCAAAATCTTAATGAAGGCTTAGATATATTTTTATTATAAATAAATGAAAGGGTTAATATAATGATATATAGAATTGTATTGAAAAAACTAACTATTTTAGAAACTTTTTTAACATACAAACACACCTTTCAATGCATAGTATTTACTTGTGCTTGTTTAGATTTGTTGTTTTAGTGATGATTTTTTTTGTAAATTGAGAACATAACATTAGGTTAATGATTATCGAAATTTAAAATATTTTTTATTTAAATAAGTCTGTAACTAATCAAACATTTTCTTGATAACGGATCAACTTGAAGCAAAATACTTTAATTTTTAAATTTAACTAGTAATGAGAGTTTTGTCAAACACGTTTGTAAATAAATGAACGTGTTACTAATAATAAGTAGCTAACATTACCACTAATAACAATAACAACAACGTCAATATAATGTGATCGTAGTCCCTATAAAACAACACATAAATATATAACAATAAAATAAATAAAATAAAATAAAATAAAATAAAACAATACATAAAAATATAAAAATATAACACTCCTTATTAATAATAGTCTTATTAGAACTAATGATACAAGTACACCGAAAATACTTGGACTTTTGTAAAAACTTGATTTTAGAATTTTGTATAGAACAAAAAATATTTAAAAAAAGTGAATTACTTATAATAAAAAGAAATAATATTGATATTTATAAAAGAATGTTACTAACAACAATAATAACTGGTAAATAATCAAACCCTACGGGCTTATAGTGAAGACCTATAAAACCATTGCTCTTACTTAATTCAACAACTCCATATAAAAATGTATATATTTCAATAAATTCAAGTCTTAGGAAACATTATTTAATGTATAGTAGTATCATTCATAAATCACATCTTTCATTATGTTAAATGATCATTGCTCTAAAAGAAAAAAAATCTACAAACCACTAATAACTCTAACAACAACAACAACAACGACAACAGTAAAGAGTGCCTTACATCTTCGCTAAAAATAGGAATGAAGTATGAACAACAATAATAGAAATGGGATTAAATTGTCAACAATAATAGTAATAATCACAAAACTATCTTGATAACAATGGCAACAATCGTAATACTGATAAAAGAAAGAATTTTAATTATAGTAATAAAGGATATTTAGCAGTAATAATAAAAATAGTAATAGTAATTATAGTAATAATAACAATATTAATAATAACAATAGTAATTATAGTAATAAAAAGTAATAACAATAATAAAAGGATGAATGACTAACAACAGCCACAACGAGTGACGATATCCTTTGCAAGAGAAGGACGGTTGAGAGGAAGGAATCCCGTTCAATCCTGCAGGCCAAGATTTTCTCTCGTGTTTGCTTCTTTTATTTTTATGTTTGTGAAAATTTAAGAGATACAAAAATATTGTTTTGTTAATTATTATCTTTGTTGGTTAGTGTCTATCTCATTTTGTTTGTGTTTAGCTACCTTGGAGTAGTCTATATTTTGTTTTTATGTGATAATTAAGGCTGATAGTTTTTGTTTTTAAGTGTTCTATGCTCTTCTTTAATGTGATAATTAAAGCAGACAGTTTGATTATTTCCTAGCTATCTTTTAGTGGTCTGAATAATATAATTAAGATAGATTGTTTGTTTGTTTGTTTTTGTTTTGTTTTTTGTTTTAGCTCTCTTTAAGTGGTCCATTCTATTCTTTTATGTGATGTGATAGTTAAGGTAGATAGTTCTTTGTCTCTTTTTAAGTGGTCTATACTCTTCTTTTATGTGATAATTAAGGCAGATGGTTTATTTGTTTATTAGCTATCTTTAAGTGGTATAGATTATTATATTATGTTATAATTAAAGTAGATAGTTTGTTTATTATTAGCTACCTTTAAATGGTCTATATTCTTCTTACATGTGATAATTGAGGTAGATGGTTTTTGTTTTTAGCTATCTTTAAGTGTTCTACGAGTATACTATTCCTTTATGTGATAATTAAGGTAGATAGTTTTTGTTTTTAGCTATCTTTGAGTGCTTTATATTCTTATTTTATGTGATAATTCAAGTAGATAATTTGTTTTTTATATATATTTTAAATTCAGTTTTTTCTCTTTGTAGAAAGGAGAAAATTCATCAAAAATAGAGTTAAGGGTGATTCTAAAATTAAGATGCAAGACATCCCTAATCACAGTTGCGAATTGGGTCAACAAATATGGATCAAAGAATTTCCAGTTCACTGGTTTCTCAATGATCGTATTTTCAATGCACGGGTAAGTCGAGAATCGATTGGCCTACTGACAAATATTTCTGTTTAATTCTAGACTTGAAGATTGTTAAAACGTTTAAATATTATTGATGCTCAAATCATTGAACTTGGGTGAAATTTTCGCAATTTTTCTACGTTAATTATGAAAACTAAAACAACAAATGGACAACTTAAGCAAATGATGATGGTGATGGAATGTTTTTTCTGGCGTACCACTGCACTGCTTGTGAAAAACAAGGCAATAAATATATCAACATGTTTAAAAACAAGTTTATTGAATAAAAATTGGTTAAAATAAACATCTATTTAATTAACCCAAGACACACAAAAATAATCCATCGTCAAATTTGAACTTCCTTTCTAATAAACAAACAGAATTTGTCTCAAATATGAAGCATGCTTGATTTCTCCATATTTGTTATTTAATGGACTCCAAAATTATATTCGGGACATTCCCAGTTGTTAATTATCTGCTTTCATGTTCTTTAAATAAAAGTATTGTTATGCAGTGAAATAGGAATTAGAAGTTGTTGGTTTTACAAAGTAGTTTTATGTGAACAGTTTTTTAAAACTACAACGAATATAACGATATACAATTACATAATCAAAATCTTACCCTGGTACTACTATAGCAAAGGTATACAGAAATCAGTTCAGATTGTTCATTTAACAAGGTGTTTAAGTTAATTCAAGTTAGGCTATTTGTTACTCATTGGAGCATTTGATGTCTTTACAAACCTTAAACATTAAAGCTGGAAAAAGACCCGTTTCGTTGTATGTTAGGTAAAGGAGTGCCACTTGGAAGATGAAAAATAGACAAGTGAAATTAAACGGGATTTTAAACCAAAATTTATTTATTAATCCTATGTAAATATTTTTAAAATATATTCAATTTGTACATTGTTCAATTATAATTTGTGTTGCCTACGACTGAACTTTTTTTTGGCAGAAATGCAACTTCAGCCAACGGAAACCTATAGTGTGGATAGCATTAACATTAACGAAAATATTTACTTTTCGATCTAAAACAACTTTTACGAGTTTGAACAACTTTGAGCATTAATTATAACGATTTTGAATAACTTTTAGCGTTAATTATGACGATTTTCAATAACTTTGAGCATTAATTATGACGAGTTTGAATAACTTTTAGCGTTAATTATGACTAGTTTGAATAACTTTGAGCATAAGAAACTATTATTTGGATATCAAGGTTAGGTATTATTCCATTTGTGTTTTTATGTTTATTACATTATTTATTACATACAAAAGCTAGAGTTAATTCGCAACTTTATTTATCCAAAGACGTGATTTGGAGTTTATTTTTTGTATAATACTTTATTTGTGATGTTTTAAAGATTAAATGAAGAAAAGTTTTGTATCAATTTTGAATGAAGAAATAAATAAAAATTTAAAACACCAAAGCTTGTAAGATAGTTATAAAATGTATAATTTAATTTTTGATAGTCAAAATAAACTTTTGTTTATCCTTAGTCACTCTCTATCAAGCCTTTAAAATTGCCTTCTCTAAGTTCCAAGAAATAGTGCCATTTTTTTAAATTAAGTATCTTCATTTATTTAAATATAGTTTAGTTTGGTGGAAAATAAAAAAATAGAAATATTAGTTAATAATATTTTGCCACGTAATGCATTTCTCGAACGGACCCTCGATGCTCGCAATGCTCTTCCATGGCAAGGTGCATCTGGAAAATTTCTTCTCATCCCGTTAAACCGGTTTCAATTGGATCCAAAAATAGATTCTAACTGTTTTTTCCTTCTCTGTTTTAACCAATTAACGCTTGAATAATAATAATTATTATTATTTGAATTTGAATTTATACATTTTTGATAGTGCATAAATAAATTAATACTTTATTTATTTTTATGTAAAAAATATTAATCAAGCAAAAAGTTGGAAAAACATTATAGCTAGTATTGTGTACAAATTAATGAAAATCTTGTTTAATTTTTAATTTAGTCACAATTAATACAAAATAGTTCTATTAACTTATAAGTTTATAAAATATTCTGCACCTGAGTTTCTTTCAAGCAACAGTCAGCTTTGTTTAAGCAATAAACTTAAAATTAAACCTAGAAAGTGAGATTGGATTGCATACCAAATCAAAGATGGTGGACACTATTGGTCATTTAAAGCAAGGTTGAGATCACATTTTCACTGATTTGTATGCATATTTGATTGTCTGAGTGAAGTGAGTGTTGGCCGAAAATTTGAACACGAATTTTTAATTGTGAAGTGCATAGGATAATGGAACATTTGCTGGATATGATTTCACATAATTTTTCAGTATTCGTTCCTAAGACTTCAAACTTGAATTAAATTAAATTTAATTACGTTTTCCAAATTTATAATAAAACTGAAGAAAAACAAGAAATTTCAAAAGACAAGAATCCTTAATTTTGTTATTGATTTTTAAAAAAATTGACAGAATTAGTAACTTGTAACTGATTACTTCATAATGTCGAAGGGTCTCTAATTCGTTAAAATTTCCTTATAATGAGCTTGACAACAGGTCTTTGTTTGCTATACGCCTAAATGTGTTTTTCATTCATTCATTGCTAGTGGTGCTCAACCAACCAAACAATGGTTGTTTATGGTAACAGCGTTTGTACAATTACTGCTGTTGTGCTTGTTTTCAAAATTGACTTTTCTTATATCTGGACTATTGGGACTTCTTTTGTAATTGATCATTGTTCTTTGTGTCCTTCCATGTTTTTAAAAACTAGTTTTAAATAAAAAACCTACTCAAATGCCATTCACTTCTAAAAGTATTGCTAACAAATGGTGAACAAAAAATCGAAGAACTTGTCAGGTTTTTATTTCTATACTTAATAAACCAACAGTTTATATCGAATAAAAATAAGCCAACGAAATTGTAAAATGAATTCAAAAATAAAAATGTAATTTAATTTTGAATTTGGTTCATTTTTTAAACGTGAATGAATTAATGTTTACAATCATTTATAAAATTTTACTCCAACAACCAAATGTCAATTACTAAAAATAATTATTCATTTATTCTTTTTGGCAGTGTGCCAATTTAATGTGTAAACGTTTTTTTTAAGAATGAATGACCTTTCAATTGCCTTATCTCAATACTTCAAATTTGAAATAGTGTTAATACACAAAAAAATATTTAAAATTAATCCGAATTTTCCCTCAACTATTCATAAAAATATTTTATATTACGGACAAATATTTTATTTTACTCCAAGTGTTCAAATAAGTTTCATCAAAAAATCTAAAAGTGAATAAATTTATTTTCTTAGGACAGTGATATCGCCTTTATCGCTTATCTAAAAATTCAAAGGTCCCTTTTTGAAAAATAAATCTCTAGAAAACAAAACCAAACTATTTTATAATAATAAAAGCATTTTCTGTGAATGTATTCATGAGTTTTTCGTGTTAATAAATATTCCGATGTTGCAAAAAGGAATTTGTTTATATCTTATAATCTTAGATGTCTTCCCAAAATATCATTTTTGTCCTTAAACATTTCAATGTTTATATTTTGTGACACTTGTTAGGGTATCAAAGCATGGTTGAATGTTTTCTTTTGTGTGTAAATAAATAATTAAATGGATTTATGTTTTTGTTTAAATATTTCAGCCAAGGTCTTAAACTGTACGCCGTGCATGAAACATTATTTTGTTAATAGTTTACTAAAGTATACTTTGTTGGTGCATAAAGATACATAAAGATGCAAAAGCAAACATTTTGTTAAATACTTTTTGGTTCAAAGGTCCGAGAAATGAATGTGGATTTGTTTTATTTTACTTAAATGCCATAAAAATATCTACTTTTCATTGAGAATTTCTAATCTTAGCAAATTAAGCAAATTTTTATTGTCGAGCGTACCAGCGACAAAGCTCTACTAAGCTGTTACTATTCCGTCGTCTCCGTCTTTGTTTTTATTAAATTTATGAAATAGTCAATTTTCCCATATTCAAGTAAAACTTTCAAGATTTTTGTTTGTTTTATTTGTTGACCTAAAGTTATCATTGATGTCTCCAATGAACTGTTATGAGGTGTACATTAAAAATCCCGAAGTAACACTTTTGAAAAAATGACAATTTTTGAAATTTAAAGGTTTTTATGAAAGTTTTTGTGGATATAGCCAATTTTTCCATATTCAAGTAAAACCTTAAAGTTTGTTTATTTGTTGACCTACAGTTATCATTTGTATTTCAAATGAACAGTTATGAAGTGTACATTAAATGTTAACCAATTTTTCATATTTGAGTAAATTTATTTTTCGTACATTGGTGACCGTGGTCCTCTGGTTTTTATAGCACCTATTTAGATTATAAATTAAATTTTATATTTTCAAATGTAGTTTTTTTTATTACATAATAAAGTAAATATCATATTTCCATATGTATTTTTTTATTACACCATAAATTAAATTTCATATTTTCATATGTAATTTTTTTACTACATCATAAATTAAATTTCATATTTTCATGTGTATTTTTTTTATTTTTTATTACATGATAAATTAAATTTCATATTTCCATATGTAATTTTTTTATTTTTTATTACATCATAAATTAAATTTCATATTTCAATATGTATTTTTTTAATTACACCATAAATTAAATTTCATATTTCCATATGTAA
>JARUHE010165171.1:0-13976 GCA_031471125.1 Archaeomysis grebnitzkii | reverse complement strand
CGCCCCACCATTTTCCGGCACCCTGTTGCATGTGGCATCGCCCCACCATTTTCGGGCACCCTGTTGCATATGGCATCCCACCATTTCAAGTCACTCTGTTGCATGTGGCATCGCCCCACCATTTTGAGACACCCTGTTGCATGTGGCATCGCCCCACCATTTTGAGACACCCTGTTGCATGTGGTATCCCCCCCATTATTTTGAAACACTCTGTTTAAAGTGGTATCCCTCCACCAACCCCAATCTTTGTTTATGTTGCGCAATTATAAGAAATGTTTTTGCGTTCATTTCCAAAACAATTTGTGCTTGCAAGAGTTTGTTTATCGCGTTATCACAAACTTTTAAATTAATTAGCTTCGTCGTATCAAAAAACCATGATGGTGACAATAAACATTGGCCAATCATTCGGTTAGCATTAATTAATTTGAATGATCTGATGGAACTAGCATTGCAACTAATATTTCAAACCAATTCATACACGTTGAATGTTTGCATTATTTAAGAAAGGTAATAAATGTATATTCTATTCCTGCTATCTAGATTATCATTATTCGGGTATTTTTGAGCGCACAGAGCACCTCGACTATTCAGCTTTTCACAAATAATTCTTAAGCATGTAACGAACAATCTCCCGTCGGTTTTTGTTGATATGTGCTTTAGTTTTTGGTGGGCGAATTCAAAATAACAAAAAGTTCAATAATGCTATTTTGGCCCATTGAATTATATATCTTTTCAATCAGGATAGATCTCCAAAATAACAGACGACAAAAGTTTTAGTATTGATTTTTTATTAAAATGTTTTTGTTTTTTTAAATAGGTCCATAAATAAAATTTTGTATTTCATCAAAAAACAGTTTCCCAGAAAACGCGCCTAAAGTTTTATGTCCAACACATTTACTTCTCTACACAAAAACTTTGATTACGTACCATTTTTCGATCATTTGGATTTTTCATATAAATTATGTACCAATCAAAATAGTCGCGTTTTCTATTTGATGGAGTGAAAAATGAAAGAGTGCGATTTTGACCAAACTAGCCCTGAATGGCCGACTATCTCACGTGAAGGAAATAATCATTATATTCCAAAATCTCGATAAAATCTATTATTCGGCATAAACTCGGTCAATATTAATTTCTTGGAAAGACAATATTAATTTCTTGGAAAGACAATATTTTTCTTTATGTTAGTAATTTAATTTCACTGTAGCTCTTAAAATAAAGCCATGTTTAATAATTATGGATTTCCGGACGATGATGACGACGACGATGTTTTGCCTACGAGACGCTCAATAACTAGCCATATATGACCGGCAATCTCTCGTGAAGTAAATAAATATTATATGGCAGAAGTTTAATAGAATTTGTCATAATGAAAAGATTTTTTAAAATAAAATGCTGTAATTCTTAAAAAACTTCAAACTTTTGTTAAAAAACAAATAGGAATTCAAAATTTCGCGTTTTTTGCTATATCTCCGTAAATATCTCAATTTTTCAGGAAAATATTTTTGATAAAATCGGTTGGAAGGTCAAAACAAATAGGTTTTATTAAATAACTTTTCTGTAATTTTTCAAATGTAGCCATGTTTAATACTAATAGATTTCTGGCCGACAACGGAAAAGTAAAATGTATATAGAGCTTCCACCTCAATGATGAAATAGTAACACTAATAATAACAATAATAAAACAATAGCACTTATAACAGCAATAACAAAACCGTAACACTAATAATAACAATAATAAAACAATAACACTTATATTAGCAATACCAAACTCGTAGCACTTATAATAGCAGTAATAAAACCGTAACACTAATAAAACAGTAACACTGATGATAGCAAAAACAAAACCGTAACAAAAATCATAATGATAAAACAGTAACAATAATAGAAACGCTAATAATAACAAAACAAAGCCATTCAAAAAAATTGCCCGTTTTGGAATATCCCAAAAACACAATGTTACGCAAGTTTGTAATTTCCATCGTCAACTGCAACCTCTTCATTTGAAGGTGACCCCAAACATAGGATCGACAATTGCAACACAAGACAACAAACCCTTAATTATAACCAACTGGTTTTCGTCATGAATAACACCCAAATACTTTCATGGTCGAAATGTGTTTCTTCCAAAATTGGAAACTGCATGACACCATCCTACCATAATTATCTTTACACTTCTTCAACAGTATGAATAAATAAATTGCCTTAAATCACTAAAATGTATCCTATAATTGATCCTTACCTTGGCCTGGTCTGTGATAGGAAGCCATTGTGGATTTCTTGTATGGACAGAATAATCACCAACTTTTCTAGCAGCAACCACTGAACTTAATCGATCCTTAACTGGGCACCGTCCATGCAGAACTGAGAGATTCAGAGTGCCTCTGAAATGACCACATACCCACGTGGCACTATGCTTCTTTATTGGTTTACTTGAAAATGCTTGGCTGTGATTGGTCAATTGAGTGTCCCGCGCTTTCTTTCTATAGGAGTAACCAGGCATACCTTTTTATCCTTTAGTTTCTAAGTGATTAACTTTAAAATTTAAAGAAAAATCCAAATATCTAAGCATTTTAACACCAGGTCAATGCATTAGGATACATTTTACAAGCTATTAAAGAAAGGTTGAAAGTAATTTGGGTTGTCCTTTATAATAAAACCAATCAGAGCTCAATAATGAAATTAATAATGAAGACAATAGAAATAATAATAAACAATAGAAATAATAATAAAAACAATAATAAGACAATAAGAAAGCAAAGATGAAAATTATAAAAAAAAATTAAATCAAAGGTGAAAATAAGTGACGTAACCAAAGGCGAAACACTTTGATTTTGGCGGCAACTCTCAATGCGTTTGATCTTAACAGATGACATCGCAATTGAATTAATATAAATAACGGTTGGCATCATTTCAATCGCCATTTATAATTAAACAACGATTAAATGCGTTAAATAAGCACTTCTTTTTTAATTGACGTAACTCAAGCTAAAAAATTACACAAGTTTATGTTCTACATAACATTAATATACATTCATAATAGCTTGAAGAGACCCGTTAAAATTATGAACTAAAAAATAAAATAAAATAACCAAATGTTTATGATTATAAAAGAAGGGATTTAAAATTAATCTAATCATGTGTACACTTAAAAACTCCATGTGTATTATTGGCTTTAAAATACAAGAAAATCTGTTGCCAAATACTAAAGTGATCTCGAAGTATAAAAACAAATACAAAACACTACACAATGTCGTGCATAAAACATAAAATGACTTAAAATCACTTAAAATGAACAAAATAAATAAACTCAAGACAGACAGCAATCCATAGATTTGGACCTCTCATGGGTACTGAATCACCAGAAAAGTCAGGTCTTGGACAGGTCTTGTTCGGTGATTAGAACATTTGAGGGGTCAGAACATTTGAGGGGTCAGAACTTATGAGGGGTCAAAACTTAGGGATTGCTCTCACTTAAGAGTTTAATTATATTCTCTATGTTTAGTGATGGTATATTTAAATAGGGTAAGGCGGGGTGAGATCGCCGTAATTTTGAGTTTTTACATTTTTACAATGTACAATTGTACACAACTATTTGTTATTCTTTATATTCAGAGTCTTGTGCATCCGAAGATTTAAGAACAAATATTTAGAAGATAGCAAAACTATTTTTAATATGAAAAATATGCATCGATTTAACCCCGCACATCGGGCAAAACCGCCACATTATTTTTAATATTTGAATCTATTTGAATTAATTTTAATTTTATTAATATTATTGCGTTGTACAGATTTGTCTTGTACGTATAAATAGCACTTACTTTATTGAAACATCAAAACCCCTATTTTTTGTAGGAAAAAGGTTTATAATTACTTTTTTATATAAAAAGGGTACTGCAGGCCCAAATCGTCAGTTTAAAAATATACATATTTTATCACACCAAATTTTTTATCCTTAACTTCTTCAGTAAATGTCAAAACTTTAAAAAATATATATCAACGCATGGCAATGTTGTTTTGAATGCAGAAACAGAAATCATTTTGCTTTATAAATAGCTGCGTAAGCCGTAAAGGCCCGCGGCTACTTCAAACTGCGACGATTTCACCCCGCATTACCCCACAGCAATGATTGAATGCACATCGATCAAACATTAAACTAAAATAAATGTTCAATTAAGCTAACCAACTTCATAAACCTCATCTGCTAAAAACTTAGCAATAAATCACATATCAAATTGCATTATAGCAAGGAACTAGCCATAACAAACTATAGAGGAAATCCGTATGGAAAACAAGAGCCACCCCATTTTTATTTTATAGGAAGTAACCGAAATAAAAATATTGAAATGAGTGAAAATGTCCTCTCAACTTAGTTGAAATCATCCAAGTTATGCTACGGTCGATATTTACAGTGAGACAAGGGAAAAGTAATGAAAAAATGCTATTGCTTAATATAATGGAAATCCATAATTACACTCTCATTGCTAATGTCAATCACTTTCAATCAAGAAATACATTTAACTCAAAAAATAAAATCTATTCACAAATTTAATATTTCAGATCACTTTCATCAGCTGTGCAATCACTTCGTATTCATAGGATAGTTTCAATACCTAACAAGCCGGTTGACAAACTTGCGTGGATGATGTCTTGGTAGCGTTTGACCACGTTTGTCTAGCCATTGTCAGCAAATTTAGCTGCTGTTGGACGCAAACAACGTATTACCACCACACAAGATGGTTTAAATGCATATAAAAAACTATCATGGCTTCTAAAGCCAAGATCGCTTGCAGGGTGATGTTATGCACGCTTCGTGATATCAACAAAAGGCAATCCAGCATAACAGATCCAACAAGAAGAAGCAATCCAGTGTGACAGATCCAACAAGCGAGAAAGCACTTGAAAGGAGGAACGAACGAGCGTGACATTTGATCAGGAGAAAGTATTTTTCTCCACTGATCGAATATCACGAACGAAACCATTTACGATCACCACTTTAGCTGCTTCTGGTTGTGAATTCCCATGAGAGTAATATCAATAGTTCAACAACAATTGATAACATTTCACTAGTAGTAATATTGTAATAATAACATTGTAATATGTTTAATATCATTACAATATTAGTATTGTAATAATCTTACAATAGCAATATTGTAATAATAATAACATTGTAACATGTGTAATATCATTACAATAATATTATTGTAATATTTGTAATATTCTTACAATAACAATATTGTAATAATAATAACATTGTAACATGTGTATTATCATTACAATAGCAATACTGTACAAATGAAAACATTGTAACAATTGTAATATCATTACAATTGCAATATTGTAAAAATACAAATAGCGTTACAATATTAATAGAGTTACCAATAATACTAATCTGACAGACGTTATTGTGGTGGTTGAATTTGGACAGGGGAAGCAATTGAATAAAACAGTAACAAGAAAATAAAATCATGCAAAGTTTCAATATTTCGTAAATCATCAAAACTTGTTCACATTTATATTTTTAAAAATATATATATTGTTTTTTTTAAATGAGAATAGATTTACTAATGTTTTTACAGTAGGATAGGTCTAAGATATTCAGATATTCCTCCTTAATGAAGAACTGTACGAAAGTTATTTGAAAAAATATTTAATTTTCATAAAACATCGACATGAAAAACTTTAAAAAGAACCACAACGATCTTCGACCAAAAGAGTGTGAGAGTTTGGTTAAAAAGTTTCTCTCTAAAGACGATGTTTCATATCTTACCAAAGAAATGTTCCAGAATTATTTTCAAGCATGATGACGCAGAACAAATTAAATATTTTCATACTCACAACAATTGATTATTTCACAAAATAGCGACACAAGTGATCATCACTTACCTAGAAAGAGAAAATAAATTTTAGTAAAATGTAAATTCACATAAAACTTCAAATTTGCTTACACTAAAGACCAAAACAAAGGCTTAATTGAAAATTATTTCAAATTAATCGAGTAATTTATTTATTTTTTATTTATTGTTTGTACATAATTAAATAAAATCAAGATGAAATATTGCTGAAATGGATAACATTGAATCTCGCGATAGTTAAAATGAATGTATCTATTAAATTTTGATTCAACTTTATTCCCTTTACATTGAATATTTCAAATATTGTTTTCTAAATTGTTAAAACGGATCCTAACCGTTGAGATCGCTACCATATGTACATCAACAAAGACGTTTCTAAAAATGTACAATTTCACAATGATAGTTTTTTTAGACAAATGATATTTCTTGAAACTGGTGCTAGCCATAGATGACCGGTTTTTGTTTAATTTTATGAAATAAGTTAGAAGATAAAACAAACATCTAGTAATTATTAATTAAAGTACTCTGTAACTCTTCAAATAAGGCCATGTTTAAAACTAATCGAATTTCCAACGAAGACGACGACGGAAAAGTAAAACCTATATAAAGCAGGTGATTTAATTAAATGTTTGATCAATCATGTATCTGCGCAACAACCTTTCTTCTATCATAATGCGGATCTACTTAAAAAAAACTTATATTGTTTAATGAATTTCGCAATCACATGAACAAAACAAAACATTTATGAATAACAAACTCGTTGAAATGTTGTAAAGACATTTTAAATATTTAAACTTTTATCCAATGTTTATGAAATGTGTTTAATTTTTTATTTTAGAGAAACCTTTAAATGGAATGAAACTTTTTTTTCTCATAAAAATGCGACCAACTTGTTTTGTTGCTTCTGCAACTGGCGGTTTCGATGTCAATGCTCTCGTGAGTAATTGATAAGCGATGTCCAAATACTCGTTCTGCATAATTCAATGCAGGAAAACAAGACCAAGAGAACACCATAAAAGCACGACAGGTTTTGATCATAAAAACCAAACTACAATGAACAAACATTAAAAACCATCTTTATTGGCTGGATGGAACAATAATATATCCTTTGTACACTAATTGGTCGGTGTTGGTTGGGATGCACTTTTTATATAGGGTTGATGGAACTCTGTTCAAGCAGTTTTGCCATTATTTAACAAAAGTTTTTGTATATTTTTTCAAACATTCAAGGATTTGGTTTTGTGATTGTTTTCTAAACATTACAGTGGAGCTCCAAACCGTACGGACAAGACATC
The DNA here is from genome assembly GCA_031471125.1 of Archaeomysis grebnitzkii. NCBI lineage: Eukaryota > Metazoa > Arthropoda > Malacostraca > Mysida > Mysidae > Archaeomysis > Archaeomysis grebnitzkii. The sequence goes on along the minus strand of JARUHE010165171.1, from coordinate 6,826 downwards.
TACACTTTCAATGTTGTTTGAAGGCAATAACTATACCCCTGTACTAGGCTGTTATGAGAGTGAACTCAAGTGGCTTTTTTTTCAATGCTTATCACATTTATTTGTGAGTTTTTACACATGTTTTTATCTAATTGTATAGTGCTGCTGAAAAACTCAAATGTGCGCGCTTTAGAAGCCTTGATCATTATTATAATTATATTCAGACTAGTGAAACCAAGACGAATATTATTTGTGTAGCTGAATAACAAACATAGTTTACCATTTCAAATAAAAAGTAATAAACAAACTTGTTAAAAAGAATATGTTAAATAATAAGACAATCAGTATTCAATAAACGCACTTAAAACATTACAAAACTTGTAACGCTGTTTTAATTTGCTTTCAAAAATATATTAAGTTAAACATCTAAAATTTAATTACACAAAAGTGTAAATGTGAAAGTGAATATTAGGCATCGCGGAGACCAAAACAAAAAGTTGAAAATTGTCAGAAAGAAATCCACAATCTAAAGCCATGCTCAACCTAACCTTCATTGCAAGCAATAAGAGTTATTTTTATTGTAATCGCAATGTATTTTAACCCTTAAAAAGTGACGGACATCCAAACGCAAAGCCTTTCCAAAAGATTGGACTTCGGCGAGACAAATAACAGAGGGCAAAAAAGCAGACGAGCCAATGGAGGCTGTTCCAAATACTTTCTCCTAAATCGTCTACTTTCTGCCGAACATTTTTGCTTTCACAACAACTCAACATTTCCACGTTGAAGATCCAAAATTATAAACGACACAATTTGTAACATGCAACGACAGTCGTGTAGAAAACCATCAAAAACAAATATAAATTAGAGTATAAATTTGATTTGAAAACACAAGAATGATACGAGCTTTAATGAAAATATTTTAAGGTCTCTGTGATATTTTAAGTTACTACATTTGTTAAAAATATTATTTTTCATGAGCAAACACATTAACTAGAATTGATGCAATAATCATTCCCCATAATTATTTGTGTTAAAAACAAAAATTGATTTTGACGTTATTTTCCCGTAATTTACGACGATTGCATTACAACTGTTTGTCAAAATAGCAACGATAATTCTACCTGTCGGAGTTAATTATTCGAAATAGAAGCGATTTCATAAGAATAGAAAGTGGCAAACGGAAAGAAATCGAAAAACAAACAGACGACATCGTTCTAATTAGAACATCTCTTTATCTCACTCTTTCTTCTGCTGTTAAGTTGCATAACGATAATTGGTCTACAATTATGATAGTGCCAATTATTTCACATAAATTAATTGGCACCGTTTTATTATTGGCATATATTTATTAGATGCATTTCTCAAAATACATACTTTCATATTTGCTTGAAGCATCAATGCAGGATAGCGAGTTTAAAAACTTCCTGTTATTCGTATTAAGCAACAAGCAAACTTGGATGTTTTTCTTTTAAAATACAAAACAAATGAAGCCAGTCCAAAAGAGCCACCGAATGCAAAAGAATAAGTATTTGTAATTCTGATGAAAATGAATATAGATAAATAAACGGGCGCTGCATCCTGTGGGTATTCAGCACAATCAGGTGAGCGGATAACTCGTGTAAAGTAAACAGATGTTATTGGTAAGATATGAATGCATTAAGCTTTTAAAAAACTAGTAATCCATGAACCGAACGGTTCAAATATCTCGTGACCATTCAGTAACTTCATCAAAAACTGTATCAAAAATATTTCTGTCCCCTATCATAAATGTGAATCAAAAAAGTTGTTGCAAAGTGGGAATACAATGTTTAATAAGAAATTCACCTTAGAGACTATTTATGTATACTTTATTTCCAATCCATTGGTGCATAAATAAAACCAAAATATGAAACAAATTATTTAAAATAAATTGTAAGTTAATTTACTTACAAAATATAGATAAAAAGTAATAAAATGAAACAAAATATCAATAAATATACTTACTCCACTAGACAGCCCTACATGGAATGAAATTATAAAAACATGGCTAATGTTGACACCAACAACAACAACGATGACATCAGAAATGTTACGCCTATGTAGAGAAATTCGCTACGCACGCTCGATAAAACTGTCGTCGGCAATATGAACTTGTGTTCAATAAAATCTTATGTAAATCTTCAAATGAAGAAAACTGTAATACTTATGGACGCTGACACGGACAGCGACGCAAACGATGACAACGGAAAGACAACACCTACGTCAAGCTCTATAATAAAACCAAGACATTTATAGAAACTTACATAACAAAGAACGCGATTGGTGGGACCTTATGTTATTCTGCTCAATGGTGTGGAATTGACAGGACATTGATTGGTTAATTGATTGCCTTTGATTGATTGGGTTGGCACACAGGTGCCTGCTATCAAAAAACACCACCACGAGAATAATCAAGTTTATTGCAGCAAGTTAGGATTGTATTTTGTCAATGCAGAGCAAAAACTTTCGCAGAAAAGCAGACTAGAATTGTTAAAGTTGGAGTTTCCACTTCTAGATGCATGAAATGCATTCGATTATTCGATTCATTAAATAATAAGAAGGAAATTGTGTCCATTAAGAATCATTAAAAGAAATGTAGACTGTGATAAATCGGCTTAATTACATTTAATTAATATGTGACGAAATTAATACATCAATGATTTTAATTAAGAAATACGCTACATTCAATTATTTGAACAATGTCATTATAATTATTACATTATTATCGTATTGTTATTAGTATTGTTATTATTACACCTCAGCGTTTGATAGCAACATCAGCAGAACAAAATTGAAAAAATTGTTGGGTTAGAGAACAATTTGATGTGAATTATATTTTGGGTGAGTAATTCTTAGTTTATTTACTAGTTATCGACGTAACGAACGGTTCAAAAAAAATTCTATCACCACAATCAGAAATGGTGTTAAAAAGGTGAGAAAACAACATTTAATTAAAAAATTACCTTAGAGACTATTTATCTAGATTTCATTTCCAACCCATTGATGCATAAATCAAACCAAAATAAGAAGAAGAAAAAAGTTTTAAAAAATTTAAGTTAACAAATGAAAAAATATAAATAAAAACATGTATTAATATATTACTAGCCATACATGACCTGCAATCTCGCGTGGCTGTAATTCAATAAATATTTACTTTACGAAAAAAATTATTCTTGGTAATGTTGGTTAGATGGTTGTTATAAACAACTTTCGTTCAATAAAATTTTCTGTAACTCTTCAAATAAAAAAACTTTAAACTTTTGCTTAAATTTAAAAAAAAATTAAAAAAATTACTCTTGGCAATTTTGATTGGATAGTCGTAAATAAACAACGTTTCTTCTATAAACTTGTTTTGTATCCCTTCAAACAAAAAACTTTAAACTTTTCCTCAAATTTTTTTAGAATTAAGAAATGAGGTTTTTTTGGCTATAACTCCGTAAATGTTGATTAAAAAAAAAATATTTCTAACAATATTGACTGGGAAGTCAAGACAAACAGCTTTTGTTTATGGAAGTTCTCTGTAACTCTTAAAACAAAGTTGTTAAACATTAATTGATTTTCAGGTGCAGACGACGACGGAAAAATAAACCTATATAGAGCATTTTCCTAACGGAACGCTCGATAAAAACCAATAATAAAACCTACATGAAAAATTAGATTGCATATACGCATTCAAATCTCTGTCTAACGCCAGCAATACCATTGGAATTTCCACGCCTATGTAGAGCTTCGCTACGCACGCTCGACAAAAATTATAATTTTTTTTCGGCTTTCATTTCATATTTTGTGTTGAAGAATGTTTAAATGAAATTGTTTTTGTAGCAAAACTTATGAGCCAGTAGGCATATACATCTATGTATTGAGGAGGAGATAAGCTTATTTACATTTCCTTTAACTAGTCAAGTTTAAAAATATTCAACAATAAGGTTACGTCTTAAACATATAAATATTCCAGATTGAAATAAATTGAGTTTTTTGTATTATTATAAGAAATTGAAGAACTAATATTCATAAAATGAAAGCGTAAATATGACAAAAAAATGGATTTTGCCTTTTAATCAAATAATTTTCAAGCAATGGTTTTACAGTATATGAAATAAAAAAGTTCCAATCTCAAAAAAATGCAAATTTACGACTATTTTTATTCTTTATGTCAAATTATTTGTTTAAATTCGAGAGTATCAAAAGAATTGATTTGTTCATTATATTGACAATGGTAGGAACAATTTGCCTGTGTGTGCATTTCATCATACAAGACAATGCAACACATCAAAAATATTCGAAAATTGATCAACTTGATTGTTTACTAAAACTCGGATTCAACGAAATGACAAAACAAAACCACTTTCTTCACAAAAGAATCTTCGTTGGCAATCATTACAATCATCTGTAGAACAAGTTTAAATGTTTAGCAGATGGACTTCAACTTGTAACTTGTTATGGAGGACAACTTTTTTAATTAAAAATAAAAGGTTATTTTTCAAGAAAAAAAGTATGACGCAATATTGTAATTGTTTATCATAACATTTTAACCGTGTCTTGTAACACTGGTAATACACAAGTCTAATAGATTACTCTATTTAATGTTACACCAGTGATACAAATTAAGTTCGCTATTTTTTAATTACCTATATATGTAACTATTTACCTGCATAAAATATTTAAAACATAACTAACTTCATTTATATCACTGGTGTAACATAAAATGGAGTAACCCATTACTTATGTATGATCAGTGTTACAAGAAACGGTTAAAGTGGTTAATGGTTTTTATAATCACTATTTTTTCATTTGAAATATTTCAAACCCTTCTGCCAAAAAAACGAAAATATATTTATCTATCGACCGAAATGTTGTTCAACTATAACCTAGATCGACGAATTAATCTCAGTCTCTTATCAGCTATTAAAATATTATTTATTAATCCTCATTAATTCCTCAAGTGTTGAGTTATACCAAATGACTACACTCCAGGATTGATTTCAATACCAATTTCATGGATTTGAACACTCGTGCTCAAAAATTGTCATGCATTAATGGAGGAAACATGCAACGTTTTTGTTGTCAATGTCTGTTTTTAATTAGTGGAATTTTATAAATAACAATCCCAACACCCCATGATCAATATAAAATGTTAACCTATGTATATTGATCGACAATAGTAAAAGTGAGGTAACCCATAATCATATAACATAGAGCTTACCTCACTTGTGCTATTTTCGATCCATATGATATATACATACCAAAAGATGCCAAATTCAGTGTACAATTGTGAAAACAGCAACGATTCAGTTACATGAATCATTTTAATTTCATAACAAAGCGCCATAAAACGAGTTCTGTGAATATGAAATGATTCTAATAGAAGAGAATGTTGCAATGAAAGCTGTTAAACACAAAGCAAATATAAAAGTAAACAAAAATCGTGAATATAAACAAAGTTGACGTCATAAATTTTAATAAAGATGGAGGAACTTGAACAAAAATATAAAAAATATGAAAAATACCACGATTCCATCTGGACAATAATTCGCAAATCGCATCCGGGACGTCAGTGTTAATTAGAGACAGCGAAATGTTCTTCCATTGATAAGAGAGGTTAAGCAACCCGACGAGACACGTTTTCGAGAGGCGACAATGAAAGATGAAAGAAACGATGACTGATTTGACATGAAAACAATTTGCGAGCGAGTTAATAACCGGCTGTAAATAAATGTGGATTTTAGAATTATGAAAACATTTCACATGATGACGACAGAGTAAGTTTTCCAGCAATAGCCAGCTTTGGAAAGATGAAAATAAAGTTACGAACGTACGAACAAACGCAAACACATTCCTTGATTTAGGCAAGTTTTTTTCGGTTAACGGATAGTAACGAATGATTTTCTATTTAATATCAAATTTTCTATTTTCAAAAGATAAAACATACAACTTAAATATATATACACCAAAAGGAAAGTATTTTTGAAATAATTGAAATTATTTTTTAATGAAACAACATTCGCATGACGACAGTACGTAACGCTCTATAAATTAATAAATAAGAAAATTATTAATACAAATATATGTTTTTCACGCAAGACATTGATCGTTTGGCAGAACCTGAATAAATCACATAAAATCAATTTTGTTTAAACCAAAAATATTTTGTTGTTCGTAAATCACGGAGGAAACAATAACAAAGAAAGAGACTCCAGTTAGTAAAATAAAAATAAATTTGTCATTGGCAAGGTCAACTAATCAAAACAAAACATGCAAGGAAATATTTTTACTATGAAAACAAATTCAAATTTATGTAAAACCGAAGCAAAAGTTTACGTAAATAGAGTGGGATCTTGTAGATACCTTTTATGGATCGACTATTTTTAAATATGAAGCCAATTTAAAAAAATGTTGATACTTATTTTCAGACACAAAATAATTTTAAATACTCACACTTTGAAAAACTGTTTTACCAACCAATGGTAATAGCAACCAATAATAATTAGTATAGTTGCTTACTAATGTGGATTAATAGCAACCAGCTATAATTGAAGTGAATAGCTTTTGAATTATCTATACCAAACTAATAAATAACATATTGGATAAATACTATTAATAACGAGAATAAACAGACTTTAATTCATAATGTTTAACAAATGCCAACAATAATCAAAAATCAGTGCAATAGCATTAGAAATTATAATAATCATCATTACTATTAGTTTTCGTAAACAAAATATGAAACATATATACATATATATATATATATTTATTAAATGTACGAAGAGAGTTTTCGATATAAATATAAATTTAATTCACTAGGAAAATGAAAAAAGTTGGTAGAACT
>JARUHE010165060.1:0-13977 GCA_031471125.1 Archaeomysis grebnitzkii | reverse complement strand
CAAAATGTAATAATAAACAAACCATAATAATATATAATAACAAATAAAATGTAATAATATAAAATATAAAATAATATATAATAATATACAAAATGTAATAATAAACAAACCATAATAATATATAATAACAAATAAAATGTAATAATATAAAATATAAAATAATATTTAATAATATACAATATGTAATAATAAACAAACCATAATAATATATAATAACAAATAAAATGTAATAATATAAAATATAAAATAATATATGAGCTAACAATTATCTTTTTGCTTTCGTCTACTATGTTGTAATATGATGACGGTTAAAACTGTAATTTTCTTCATTTTTATCTGCTTTATCTCACCAATCTTATTTTTTTGTTTATGTACGAGTGCTTAAAAAATATTTTTCTAATTAAAATAATTTTGTTTCATAAATACTAAAATGTCTGAAAAAGGTTAGGCAGTTTACAAATTTTAGTTTAACGAACTAAAATAGATAAAATAAAGTAAAACGTGATGAAGCGAGTTTGAACAAAACTAAAATAAACGAATTTAAAATAAAATAAAAATGAGAATTGTTTTATGCAAATAAAACAATAAGAAAAGGAACGTGACTGAAATCAATTGCAAATAATAATTTTCTTAAAAACGAAATTGACATCACAATTTATTTAGCCATTAAATTATTTTACATGCAATCAATTTTTAAGGTTGTGATATTCAGTAAAATTAGAGCCAATAAATTGAACCAAATGTTTAATAGTTCCAAAACAACTGTTTTAAAATCAGAAACAAACGTGTTGTTTGTTAACAAAAAAATCTTTTATTTACAACAGAAAACAAAAGAAAAAATTGTTTTTGACACTCCCGAATAGTGAAGCTGTTTTGAACTCATCGATCCATTCTTTGGTATCGTTTTGTTGGAACAAAAAATAAAGAAATAAAATAAAAGAAGGAAGGTTTCTTTGCAGGTATTTGGTCTGTGGAAACAAGTACTTACCTTAGATTCCAAGCTGATAACACTTTCAACTTTGACCCATTCAGTATATCACACAAGCAAACCACACGAATACCATACTTATGTGTTCGGTAGTCCACCTTTAGCTGTTCGGTAATTGAAATTTATGTTCATTTTACTAAAATTATGTTGAATGTTAAAAAATTTACAGATTTTTTGTATTAAAAATAAAATTAGTTTCTTAGCAACATCTAAAGAAACTTATTTGGTCATTTATAAAACTTAATACAATATCTTTAACCACATCGGAAATATTATATGATTGCCTACAAATGCTATATTGCAATCTAAATTTGAGTGAGATATCAAGATAAAGTTGAAAGCAAGAATTAAAATTATTTAAAGTATAAAATAGCTTTAACATCAAAGAAAATTGCAGTTTTCATTTGATAGATTTTTCAAATATTTGCTCTATACAAAGATTTTAATAGAAATTAAAAAAAATGTATGTGGGTTGTTTATAAAAATGACTTTAGATAGGAGGAATATTTTTGTAATCCTATTTTGAATTTAGATTCTTTTGTAAAACAAACTATATTCTTTGGATTAATTAAAATTCATTTGTTAACGTTAATCACTTGTTTTTTTTTCATTTTTAATATTTAAAAAAATTCTGAATAATGATATTTTACAAAATTTAATTTCATTGTCTCACTTTTAAGTTAAGTAATGTTTTGAAAAATTTTCATAAAACTTTCAACAAATGATTAATTATTGTCATTAACTTGCTCTAAAAAGTTTTATTTTGTAAGTTTTAATAAAACAAAACTTTGCTATAAATTTCATTGAAATTTTAGATTTAAATTTAAAAATATTTTTTGATTTTAATTAAATTTTGCTCCTCCATGTATAATAGTAACTATTGGAAATGGATCGACCGTAGCACAAGTGAGGTAATCCCCTTTCAAATAACGTAGAGATTGCCTCACTTGTGCTATTCTTGATCCATATGTTATCTAACTTATATGTTATCTAACTTATATGTTACCTAACTTATATGTTATCTAACTTATATGTTATCTAACTCGTATGTTATCTAACTTATATGATATATAAATTATATGTTATCTAACTTATATGTTATCTAATTCATATGTTATCTAACTTATATGCTATCTAACTTATATGTTATCTAACTTGTATGTTATCTATCGTATATGTTATACAACTTATATTTTATCTAACTTACATGTTATCTAACTTATATGTTATCTAACTTATATGTTATATAACTTATATTTTATCTAACTTGTATGTTATCTAACTTTTATGATATCTAAATTATATGTGATCTAACTTATATGTTATCTAATTCATATGTTATCTAACTTGTATGTTATCTAACTTATATGTTTTCTAACTTGTATGTTATCTATCTTATATGTTATATAACTTATATGTTATCTAACTTACATGTTATCTAACTTATATGTTATCTAACTTATATTTGATATACCTTATATGATATTCAAATTATATGTTATCTAACTTATATGTTATTTAAATTATATGTTATCTAACTTATATGTTATCTAACTTATATTTTATATAACTTACATGTTATATAACTTGTATGTTATCTAGCTTATATGTTATCTAACTTATATTTTATCTAACTTATATGTTATCTAACTTATATGTTATATAACTTATATGTTATCTAACTTATATGTTATCTAACTTGTATATTATCGAACTTATATGTTATCTAACTTATATGCTATCTAACTTATATGTTATCTAACTTTTATGCTATATAACTTATATGTTATCCAACTTATATGTTCTCTCACTTATATGTTATCTAACTTGTATGTTACCTAGCTTATATGTTATCTAACTTGTATGTTATCTAACTTATATTTTATCTAACTTACCTGTTATATAACTTATATGTTATCTAACTTATATGTTATCTAACTTATATGTTATCTAACTTATATGCTATCTAACTTATATGTTATCTAACTTTTATGCTATCTCACTTATATGTTATCTAACTTATATGTTATCTAACTTATATGTTCTCTCACTTATATGTTATCTAACTTGTATGTTATCTAACTTATATTTTATCTAACTTATATGTTCTCTCACTTATATGTTATCTAACTTGTATGTTACCTAACTTATATCTTATCTAACTTGTATGTTATCTAACTTATATTTTATCTAACTTACATGTTATCTAACTTATATGTTTTCTAACTTATATGTTCTCTCACTTATATGTTATCTAACTTACATGTTATCTAACTTATATGTTATCTAACTTATATTTTATCTAACTTACATGTTATCTATTTTGTATGGTGTCTATTTTATTTCATCCATATTATCTAATAGCATTATTGATATGTGAACTGCCTTTTTATCTCCATAAATGACTGAAAATACAATTTTATAGAAAATTGTAAGAAAAATCAACGAAATTGTGTGAGGTTAACATAAATATAAATTAGTTTTTTTTAAAGTTTTGTGTGTACAAATGTGAACAATTATTAGCTACTGCTATTAACATATTTTACTATTAGTAATAAACGATCTAGCAATCTAGTAATTTAGTAAATTAGTAAATAAGTAAAATAATAAAATAGTAAAATAGTAAGTTTGTAAATTAATAAACTAACAATTTAATGAATTAGCAAGTTAGTAAATTAATAAAATAGTGAAACAGGAAATAAGGAAATTGATAAAATAGTTAATGTTCTTTTATTTCCTTTAGTAACTTTTATTTTTTCAAGTATAGTTCTCCCATAAATTTGACTTGCAAGTCTTGTCATATCCGACAGCGGAATGCCTCATATCGCGTGTCTTTAATTGAGATCAACCAGCTCATTTTTTATTGGCTTTGAGATCAGAATTAAGTTGCGTTGTGGCTAATATATTTCTCCTTCTTGTTTTTGTGTGATAGCCGAGTGCGTAGGAGCTGCGACTATCTTGTAATGAGAATTGGTCCTGAGTTTATTTCAACTCCACTAATGTCTCATGATGTTGCAAATTCAATTCGGGTCGCATTGCTTAATGACACATTAAACTTTGGATAGTAATCAATATGTTCCGATGTGAAGCGATACAGGTCATAGGGTCGTTATAATCAAGACTGTATTATTATCAGTACAGTTAATCTCAATGAGATATGCATGTCACTGAACATTTACAGTAGCGTCCGTAAAAACAAAAGAAAAACACGAACAATAACATTATTTAGATCAACGATCCTTGTGATGAGAAAGCAGAAAAATGAATTCTTTCCTTTTAATTGCAAACAATTTATGAGTTCAGAGGTTAATAATCATATATTTAATTATATAATTATTTAAAACGTGCCAGCATAGGAAATAGAAAAATTCTGGGCAGGTTTTTGTTGTAAGATAAGGAATTACATTTCGCTGCAGAAACCGCCGGAGCGTGACTGGTATAAGTCGGTAGGGCACAGATTGGTTATTTTAAGTGAATATCTTTTGGAACGCTGCATAAAGTGCACTTAAATATTCATTCAGGTATAACAAAGTACCTTTACTCTTACACATAATATGGCGGTGATCTCGCCCAAGGATAGGGTTTGTTTTTATTATTCACTTTTTCTCAATATAAAGTTGAATTTCATCACCGTATCTATGTCCTATCTGTTGTGACATCTTATAAAAAATATGTCCGACCCAGAAATATATTGTAGCTGTGAGTATTCTGCTACATTGGTATTAACAAATTAAATTTTCGAGTGATTTATTTATTCGTATTATTTAAAAATTGGAAATATTGAATAATTATGAAAATATATTATTTAGTTATGGTAAATCTTTCGTAAGATGTTGAATATATCTACGCTAAGTATGTTTATTTATTTATACATTCACATCATTTTAAGTTTATTTCCTAAAAATGAATAAATCCAATTTTTGGATATGCTATACCTGGAAATGTTTTATTTCATTCTGTTGAAATTTTGATGTAAAAAACAATTTTTTGGTTATGATTTTTTCAAATATCTTTCATTTTGTCTTAAGTTGTGTTTTTGAAACGCACAGTCAGGAATAAATAAGGAATAAGTAAAGAATAGCTAAGGAATACATAAGGGAAAAGTAAGGAATAAGTAAAGAATAGTTAAGGAATAAGTAAAGAATAATTAAGGAATAAGTAAAGAATAATTAAGAAATAAATAAGGGAAAAGTAAAGAATAAGTAAAGAATAGTTAAGGAATAAATAAAGGAAAATTAACGTATAAGTAAAGAATAAATAGTTAAGCAATAAGTAAGGAAAAGTAAGGAAAAAGTAAAGAATAATTAAGGAATAAGTAAAGAATAGTCCAGGAAGAAATAAGGGAAAAGTAAGGAAAAAGTAAATAATAATTAAGGATAAATAAGGGAAGAGTAAAAAATAAGTAAAGAATAATTAAGGAATAAATAAGGGAAACGTAAGAAATAAGTAAATAATAATTAAGGAATAAATAAGGGAAAAGTAAGGAATAAACACAAAAAAGTAAGAAATAATAAAATATTTTTCTTCCACGCACTTATCAACTTGAAGTTAAATTAATTATTGTAATTATATGTTTATTTAAATTTAGAAATTATAATTTAACCATCTTAAATTGTATATTTTAAATATATATATTTTAAATATATTTTAAATAAACTTTAAATATATTTTAAATTGTATATTCGTTTGTAGAAAACATAAATGTGACGTAAGATAATCATTTTTCTTGCGAGTTAAGCTGATTTATAAAAAAAATGTTGTTAATTACTAGTTCATATAGATCTGATCTTTGAAACTTACGAAATTAAAAAAATGACACTGATAACAATAATAATAATAGCAATAATAATAATAATAACATTAATAAAAATAATAAATAACAATAAAAATAATAACAAAAAAAATAACAACATTGACAATAATAATAATTATATTAAGAACAGAACTAATAATAATGATAATAATAGTCATAGATGGAATACAATTATTTTAAATACTAATGATAATAATATTAGTAATAATTGTATAAGTAATATAAATAGTAATAATAATACCAATAATAATAACAGCAGGTACTACTAACAATAACTTTAACGAATCGTATCTAGATCAAAATATATGAACAAGTAGATTTTTTTTGTATCATAAATATTCTGTAATTATATGTCTGTACGACCTTCTTCAATAATGCACGGGCGTATTGGCCGAGATAAAAACAACGCAATTTATTTATATGAATTTAGATTATAATAATATTTAATATAATTATTCTAATAATTATAATTGATATATAAACCAGAGAGAATAAACCAATCTCGCGCGTTTCATACAATTAATAATGAATAGTTCATTTAGTTCTAGACAAATTAAATGAAATAAAAAGTAATTAAAAAATGTTTAATTTTGGTTATCCTGGTCAATCATCTGGAATCTAGAAGTTATTATTTAAAAAATAAACATTTTTCTTAAAAATCCTGTATGTAAAGGTTATTTACATTGGATATTCCTTCATTTCATTTTGTGTAAAAATTGTTTAAGAAACTATAATTAAAAAAAATAAAAGCAATGTCAAAATAATAAAAATTATATGATCTATATCTTATTCTAAGCAACATTGGTCTGAGGTCAATAACAAAAACTTTATCCAGCCGACGACAACGACAGAAAATCAAATAATATATAGACTATAGAGCTTTAGTTCACTAACTATATGTTTTATACCTTGAGAATAATCATTTTTAGGCATTTAACATTTTAATTATAAGGTAATTGAAACTCAAATTTTAACTAGCCCAACATTAACTTAAAACAGAACAACTGACCTGTTAATCTTATATTTACTTCCTAACGTAAATCAGTTTTTCATAGGCTATACCAAAGAAAATTGAAAGCTATTAAATACTTTGTATTAAGTTGATCTAAAAAATATAACCAAAGCTGTTGTTTTTTTTGTAAAACTAAACACCATGTTGCATATGTTATTAGAGTTATGTTGAAACACAAAATGTTTGTTTAAGGTTCATCAATGGGTATTTCAACTAGCCTAACATGAAGTCAAACAATACAATATTAGGCTATAATAATACACATTTAATTGTTATCTAACACAAACTAGGTATGCTTAAGCTCTACAGGAAAACATTACAATTTATTAAAACACTTTACATTAAAGTAAGCCAATAGATGTAACCAAATTAGTGATTTGAATGAAATTAGGTTTATCAGCATAGTTTATGAAACTAGCCACCATATTGCAGGCCAATGCTTAGGGTTCCACCTTGTAAATAGTAATTCCTATGGAGAATGTGGCAAACATAGCTCTAAAGCATTGTCCTGGCATGTTGAATATATTGAAATGCCAAATAGCTAAACAAAATTGAAATTAAATATTAATATGTTTTTAAAACAATGAAATATGTATATTCTAATCTAGGCAACTTAACTGTTTACATTTGACTTGTTGAGGTTTTGAAATTAAATATTAAAGTGTATTTTAAACAATGAAATATGTAAATATAAATCTAGGAAACTTAATTTTTAAACATTACAATTTATTAAAACACTTTTCATTAAAGTAAGCCAATAATTTTGGCCAAAATTAGTGATTTGAATTAGATTAGGCTTACCAGGCTAGTTTATGAAACTAACCACCATGTTGCCGGCCAATGCTTAGGCTTCCAAATTGTAAATAGTAATTCCTATGGATAATGTGGCAAACATAGCTCTAAATCATTTTTCTGTCATGTTGAATATATTGAAATGCCAAATAACTAAAAGTTTTTGAAATTAAATATTAAATTGTATTTCAATGAAATATGTATATTAAAAATCTAGGCAACTTAATGTTTTACATTTGACATGTTGAGGTTTTTAAATTATATATTAAATTGTATATCCTAATCTAGGCTTTTTTTTAAACATTAAAACTTACTAAAACACTTTACATTAAAGCAAGTCAATAGATTTAACCAGCCTAGTTTATGAAACCAACCACACTTTTGTAGGCTTCCACATTGTAAATAGCAATTTCTATGGATTCATGGAGAATGTGGCAAACATAGCTCTAAAGTATTGTCCTGCCATGTTGAATACATTGAAATACCAAATAACTAAAAATATGAAATTAACTATTAAATTGTATTTTAAACAATGAAATATGTATATTCTAATCTAGGTATTTTAATTTTTTACATTTGACTTGTTGAGGTTTTGAAATTAAATATTAAATTATATTTTAAACAATGAAATATGCATATCCTAATCTAGGCAGTTTAATTTTTTACATTTGACTTGTTGAGGTTTAAAATTGGTATTTCAATTAGCCTAGCACAATTTCAAACAATACAATTAGTCTATTAAACATGTATGTACTGTTCAGCAAAAATTAAGCAAGCCTGGGCAATTCAACAAGAACTGAAGATTATTTAAAATATTTTATGTTTAATTGAGCTAATGAAGTTATTAATTAAATAAAATAGTTTAAGCCAAGTATAGCCTAGTGTCACATTTCAGAAGAATGAATTGAAATACAAAAGCTCATTCAATTTAACATTTGCAAAATATATGTTATTATGTTTATAGCCTGAATGTTTTACAAATTTGATAATGGTTTTGTGATTGTTTTGTCATCCATCAATATATTTTGTTTTCAGTATGTCCTATAGACTTTTAAACAATTTAAGATAATATGAATTTCATTATTTTAAAAGAATGTATAGTTACTTGTCTTCAAACAAAATATATCTGGAGGAAGTAAACAAATTATCTCCATAGTTGATTTTTGAAAATCAGTACCCTGATGTTTGCAAAAAATTGTTTACAAAATTAATTAATTTAGTGTGGTTTCTTTTAACAAAACAATTATGGTAGATTTTGAATTAAGTTGTCTTATTTAAATTCATAGTATTTTTACTTTTATTTTTAATAAATGTTCACCATTATTTTAAATAAATTTTGTTAAGCTTTATCACATAGTTTATTGTAAATGAGATTTTAAAAAGTAAAGTTATTACTTTTATGGATTTATTTGTATATTCTTTTACTTTATTGTAATGGATATATGTTTTTATACTCTTTTATTTTATCAAACTTCCAATCATGTTTTCTATAAATATATGTGAAAAGAGGTAGTATTTTAACAATTAGAACATAATTATATTTGTATACTATTATTTTTCAATTGAATTTTCTATATTTTATTTTAGCATAATAGTTTTGTAAAACTCTTAACTATATCTTATAAAATAAAGTAAAGTTTACACCACAATTGTTTTTGTAAAAACAAACCCTATAATGTATTTTTTGATAAAACCTAAAGATGGTATAAGGTAGCCTATCTTTTCTTATAGACTTAGGCCTAGAATAATTTGAAACATTTGTTATGAATGCTAACAATTATAACAAGTACAAGAGGTCTATGCTGGTATTAATGTTAAAAAAAACTTTCAACCGAATTCTGTGAGACCATTTTCAACAGGCAACAAATTATGAAAAAAAAGTCAAAAATATCATTTTGTGGAACACTGCTGTAGTTCGACAAAAAAAGTTTTTGGCACACTATTTTATTATTTTTGCAGTATGCACATAATTAGTTATAAGTGTCAATATTTTGATGTAAAACTCCAAATCAGTAACATTTGGGAAACACTACAATCTCAGTCGTAGATATAACCTGTATGTATCTTATAAAAATGTATGCTAAACAATGTTTGTAAAGTTTCATTTTATTTCACAAATATATAAACTATATAATTATAAAAGCTATATAAACTATATAAGCATACAAACAGCTGGTAACGCTACGCCGTAGAAGAGGCAAACTCGCGCTTGAAATGCTTAGGCTACTTTCATCGGCCTTTGAATAAATTTATAGACTACTTCTGGACCAACCTCCTGCTACAACAGCTATTTTCTCAAAAACTTTAAAGTTGCGTAAAAACTTTATTTCATAAAAGTTGTTTAGAATATATAGTTCTTCATTTTTTCTAAACAAAAATTCTTGTAAAATGAAAAATAAAAAAGTTGGTTTGTCAAATTTTGCAAATAAAAATGATTTTATTTAATTAACTTTCAATTTTGAAAATTACAAGTTTATCCCATAATTATTAAAATTAAAAGACCCACAATTTATTATAAATAAACATTGCTCAAAAGTCAAAAACAAAAAAACTTTAATGACACAACATCAACATCAACATCAACGACATTGTTTACCATTTTTCGAATAGTAAACCATATACAGTATAGAGCTTCGCCACTTCGTTCCCGCGCTCGATGAAAACTGTTATAATAATAAATTATATATATTTCACGATAATTCAAGATAATACAGCGGTAAAAATACTTTAGCAAATGACCTACACCTGATGATACATAATTCACACTGAAAATATGTGATACAAAATAATATTTACTTACACCTGTGATACAGTTGAGATATTATGATACAAGTAAGTAAATGCATTCGATTATAATAAATACAAAATAAAATCTATTTTATTTATGATCTTACAGATCGGTTTTAATTTCTTCATTGTTATTGTTTAATAAAAAAAATATTAATTGCTGTTTACTTACTGGAATAACCTGATGCTACTGTTGTTGAAGTGGCTATTATTATTGCTATTACTGTTATCATTAATATTAATACTATTATTATTTTACTATTATTATTGCTAGTAGTATTACTGTTAATAGTATTATTAATGCTCTTACTATTATTATAGCTAGTACTATTATTGTTAATAGTATTATCAATGCTCTTACTATTATTAATGCTAGTACTATTATTGTTAATAGTATTATTAAATTTTTACTATTATTATTGCTAGTACTGTTATTGTTGCCACTGCCATTGCTATTGATAATGCAAACATTTTTTCTAGTAATTGTATTATTATTAGTACTATTATTTTTTATAGCATAATTGTTGCTACTATTACTTATATTATTGCTAGCATTATTAATAATAATCTTAATATTCATATTATCTCAACAAGAACTTTCTATTTAGAATAAAACATTAATAATTTAATTCCAAAATATTTTATATATTTTATAAAGTGTTTGGCCATTAAATTAAAATGTAATTTTTCAAACATTTTTGTAATGTTGAACCATTTTATTTAAATTAATTTGAAGATTTTTTTACCTTTAGTCCTGAGAAATACTTGACAAGATTTTTTATTTTCATAATTGTAATAAATTTAAAATTATCTGAAATTTTAAGAGTAACCAAAGGTTGCCAATTGAATTATTATTATTATTATTATTATTATTATTATTATTATTATTATTATTATTAACCAATTCAATTATTATTATTATTATTATTATTAACCAATTCAATTAATATTATTATTATTATTATTAACCAATTCAATTATTATTATTATTATTATTATTAACCAATTCAATTATTATTATTATTATTATTATTAACCAGACACAACGTTGCTTAATTTGGCTGGCGATGAGAAAAGACGTTCCTAACGTGTCAACGTCGTTCATTTATTATTGAATAAATAATTCTTTTATTGTGATAATAATGACATAAAGAAGTCAAAATGTTCATTGGGATCAACAAAAACAGTTGGGAAGTAATTGTTGTTGTTGTCTGTGTCGTTGTTTTTTTGTTGTTGTTTTTGTTGTTGTTTGTGTCGTTGTTTTTGTTGTTGTTTATGTCGTATTTGTGTTGTTGTTTGTGTCGTTGTTTTTGTTGTTGCTTATTTCGTTGTTTGTGTTGTTGTTTGTGTTGTTGTTTTGTTGTTGTCTGTGTCGTTGTTTTTGTTGTTGTTTGTGTCGTTGTTTTTGTTGTTGTTTGTGTCGTTGTTTTTGTTGTTGTTTATGTCGTTGTTTTCGTTATTGTTTGTGTCGTTGTTTTTGTTGTTGCTTATTTCGTTATTTGTGTTGTTGTTTTTGTTGTTGCTTATTTCGTTGTTTTTGTTGTTGTCTGTGTCGTTGTTTTTGTTGTTGCTTATTTCGTTGTTTTTGGTTGTTGTCTGTGTCGTTGTTTTTGTTGTTGTTTATGTCGTTGTTTTTGTTGTTGTTTATGTCGTTGTTTTTGTTGTTGTTTATGTCTTTATTTTTGTTGTTGCTTATTTCGTTGTTTGTGTTGTTGTTTTTGTTGTTGTTTGTGTCGTTGTTTTTGTTGTTGCTTATTTCGTTGTTTGTGTTGTTGTTTGTGTTGTTGTTTTTTTTGTTGTTTGTGTTGTTGTTTTTGTTGTTGTTTGTGTCGTTGATTTTGTTGTTGTTTATGTCTTTGTTTTTGTTGTTGCTTATTTCGTTGTTTGTGTTGTTGTTTTGGTTGTTGTTTGTGTTATTTTTTTTGTTGTTGTTTGTGTCGTTGTTTTTATTGTTGTTTGTGTTGTTGTTTTTGTTGTTGTTTATGTAGTTGTTGTTGTTGTTGTTGTTTATGTCTTTGTTTTTGTTGTTGCTTATTTGGTTGTTTGTGTTGTTGTTTGTGTTGTTGTTTTTGTTGTTGTTTATGTCGTTGTTTGTGTTGTTGTTTGTGTTGTTGTTTTTGTTGTTGTTTATGTCGTTGTTTTTGTTATTATTTGTGTCGTTGTTTTTGTTGTTGTTTATGTCGTTGTTTTTGTTTTTGTTTATGTCGTTGTTTTTGTTGTTGTTTATGTTGTTGTTTTTGTTTTTGTTTATGTCGTTGTTTTTGTTGTTGTTTATGTCATTGTTTTTGTTGTTGTTTATGTTCAATGTAAGTTGAACAACGATTCAAAGGCCGTTCACAATGTTTAAGTTTCATTTTATTTCACAATTATTTAGGATTTAAATTTTCATTTCTCGTTTTCAAGAAAAATCTTACCAACTGAATGATTTATAAATCATGTTAACAAATCTGCTAAATTTTTGATGTACTTGTACTTATTTTGTTTTTTCAACAATCAACCATAAACATGTATGACTTAATTTTATTCTACAATCTAGACATGAGATACGAACCATAATTTCATTCTATAATTTCGACATGAGATACGAACCATAATTTTATTCTATAATTTCGATATGAAATACGAACCATAATTTCATTCTATAATTTTGACATGAGATACGAACCATAATTTTATTCTATAATTTCGATATGAAATACGAACCATAATTTCATTCTATAATTTCGACATGAGATACAAACCATAATTTAATTCTATAATTTCGACATGAGATACGAACCATAATTTCATTCTATAATTTCGACATGAGATACGAACCATAGCGAAGTTTGTTTTTCAATTATAGATGTTTAAATATCAGTTAAAAATGGACAAATAAAATGACAATTCCAGGACATATAAATAGAGATAAATTGTATCTAATAATTTCAAATAAAACTCCTACAACTAAAATGCTCCTTAATTAACACATGCTCAGCATACTTTGGCTTTGAAGAAGCGCCACATACAGGCTGCATATCCTTAGGGTAAATATTTTTCCAAGTCGGTGGTAGTGAAATGGTTGATTATAATGCAAGGCGCTGAAAAAGTTTAATTATTATTATGATTGGTACTTATATGAGTAACGTTAGTATTACTGAAAAGAAATAGTATTATTAATAATAGCAATAGTACTAATAAAAATGTAACATTATTAGTGTTATTAGCAGTAATATCAATGAAAAGTAATACGTTTAGTAATAACAGCAGTAATATTAATGAAAATTAATAGTATTAGTAACAACAACATTAGTATTAACAAAAAAGTAGTACAATTAGTGATAATATCACTAATAATGTAAATAATGGTGGTGTAAAAATAAAAAATAAAAGATAAACATTTTGATTTTTATAGAATAATGGACAAAGCTTTATGGTAAAGTTACAGATTCAAATACTAATTTTTTTTTGTCTATTTCTTTATTAGTAACTTTAAAAAACCTGAAAACTGATTTCGCCTTCTAACGGCCTAGCCACGTTGAAACACCGCTTCCCGTATGATCAGCGAAGTTAAGCAACGTTGGGTCTGGTTAGTACTTGGATGGG
>JARUHE010164838.1:0-13984 GCA_031471125.1 Archaeomysis grebnitzkii | reverse complement strand
ATTTTTAAAAGGGTACTTCAAGACAAAAAACCTCACATACCAATATTATGTACACGGACTACCGTCCGTGTACGATAAATGTTTCAACATTGTTCAATGGCAGTGTAACACATACACACACTATACATACACACATACACACATACATACAACATGCATACACACATAAATACAACATACATACATACATACACACATACACACATACATACAACATACATACATACATACATACACATGAACCTGTCTCGCCATTCTAGATCCTTCAGAGGTACACGAATTCGGATTTAATAAAAAAACATTTTCTTATGCAAATCCAAGCAAAATATTTTATCAATGTCTTCACTTGTAAATTATTTGAGACGTTTATTTTTCAATAAAATTGTGTTTCTAAAAGTTATGTTTTTAAAAGTTTTGCTATACTTTGATGTTTATTTCAGTATTAAGAAATGTTAAAACAAACGCAAAATACTTTTCAATTTATCAAACAAAACTTGGAGGTAGAATTATTAGTTTTATATTTTTGTCAGAACTTCTTGTGGTTTGAACAGGATGCTATACTCAGTTTATTAGCACTCATTCCTCAAGCCTCAACAACAACAATTAGTTGCGCATATAGTTTGAGGAGTGAGCTCTAAACAACTAATAATAATGGGAAAATATCTTCAAATTTCACCCATTGTAATTATAAATATAACACTTAAGCCGTTTTTTGTAACACTGTTGATACATAAGTCTAATCTTTTATCCCATGTTATCAAAGACCAGTGATACAAACTAAGCTAGTCAATTTATACAGGCAAATAATTAATTAAAAACAAAATAATTTGATTTGTATCACCGGTATTCATAAAGATGGAATAAGCCATTAGAGTTATGTAACACTGATGTTACAACAAACGGCTAAAGTGTTAAATGTTCACGGATGTGCGTTTTATGTATTATATTATTCATAAAACTTGAAAATGTAATGTGCGACGAATAAGAAAATATGTAAATGAGAAATAAGAAAATGATTATGTTTAGATTGAAAAAATGCAGTTTCTCAAAAAAGTTTTATTTAAGATTTCAGACCGTGAAAGTAATTCGTACTCGCTGCCTGGCACGTAAAAATACAATTTTATGTTCAATACACATTTGCAATGAAACAATAAACCCGGTTCAACAGAATTTTTGATATTGTTTAATGTTTTGAAAAATATTTAATAATATTAAATAATATTAAATAGTATTAAATAATATTCAATAATGTTAAATAATATTAAATAATAATAAATAATATTAAATAATATTAAATAGTATTAAATAATATTCAATAATGTTAAATAATATTAAATAATGTTAAATAACATTAAATAATAATAAATAATATTCAATAATATTCAATAATATTCAATACAATTTAGTACAATTCAATAATATTCAATAATGTTTAATAATGTTTAAAAAATCTAACAACATTTAATGAATTTAACAATGTTGAATAACATTTAAAAATATTCAACAATATTCATTGGTATTTAAAAAAAAAAGTTTAATAAATTTACCAATATCTAATAAAACTATTCAACAATATTCATTGGTATTTAAAAAAAAAGTTTAATAAATTTACCAATATCTAATAAAACTATTCAACATTTTATTTTATTTAATGATTTTTAAAAGTTGTCGTTAATTTGTAATATTATTGAATAACATTTAACAATATTTAATAAAATTTGTTCATTCATTAATCTATATTGAAGCTTAAATATTGTTGATAATATATATATTAAATGAAAAATCTAAATGTAATATACCAAAATACAAAACAAATATAAATTTGTTTGTGTTCAAGATAGAAAACATGTTAGCAAAAGAAGAGAAAAGTGAAAAAAGAAATAAGGGAATTTCATTTTTTTTAAATGTGTATGTGTATTAATCTAAAAGCTAGACATGAACCTATAGTGTTCTTGCCTTTCTAAGATGCAATGGATGAAATGGTGTTCTGGAAAAGCCCTGCAAGGGTGTTAATGTGGGGAAGCTAAGCTTCCTCGTGAGAAATTGAGTTACCAGGTTAACAGATCTGGTTCTAATCTCGAGACCTTCAATCTGCAGTGATAATACTTCAAGGTCATCAAATCTGAAACAACTTTTGACCAAGAAAGAGTAGTTAATCGGGCCAAGGAAAATATTGAGAAAACAAATGTAGAGCAAATCTCTTTTTTCCACAACATCTTGCAACCTGCGAAGTATAGAAAAGTGTTTGTTTTGCCTTAATCCTGAGGGAGGTACTAGAAAAATGTTCACGCTGAACACACTGATAGCTAGACAATGTCAGAGGGGAAGGGTTTGTTGACCTTGCCACATCATCACGTTGGGTCGTCTCAAAGATGTCAAAGCTGCTGGCCAACAAATAATTGTTCAATCAAGTTTAAGGTTCCAATTAACATACAGTCAACCATCATATGCAGTTTCAATGTTTCAGATGTAACTGGGAAATGTATCCGAAAATTAAAGCAAATCTCTATTAATAAAATGACCATGTTGCACAAACATGTTTTTGATGCTGTTGACAGATCTATCAAAGATGTTACATTCATATATAAACCATTCAGCGGAACAGCTACTGCAGTTTCGAATATTGGAGGCGTTGCTTGACCATTATAAAACGAGGAGGTACAGCCGATGTTGTATATGCCTGTTTGGAAGTTCAACTCCTTGGCAGAAACCCGACATGCGAGTTTAGCTAAAATGAGAGTCAATTTATTTCTCTGATCTTCTTCTAAATATTAGACACTAAGGTTGGTGAATCTTTGACGGAGCTTCTTCATGACTGTTCATTAAATCACTTACTACGAATGGTTTGATTAACGAAGTGTTTCCAAACGTCGGTGAACATCACTCTGATGTTAATTGGGTGAAAAATAGGACTACACTACAAACAAACAATGAAGAATGCAGATAAGTTAACAAAACTTTGCCTGAAAATATTCATGACGATAAAATGGTTTACAAATCATGTGATACAGTTAACCAATCAAAAGCACACATGTGTACTACTGAGTTTCTAAATACCAATGATTAAATGATTAAACATATTAAAGCTCAAACCAGGAGCTTTGGTCATTTTGCTACGAAACCTAAATCCAGCTGAACGATTGTATATACAAATGTGTATAACGTATTCACACCGGCCTTCAATATATTATTTAAATATATTTAATATAAAATAAATAAATAAATATGACGGGTAGGAAATCCAAGCAAAGCATTGTAGCTTTCTGCAGGGATTTGATTCAAGGCCCAACTGCAGAATTTATTGTGTAATAATATAAAATATTAATTAATATTATTTATCCATGTTAAATTACATTTAAAAATATTTAAAAACATTTTTTAACTTTTAAATGACATTTAAAAATGTTGAATAACGTGTACTAATATTTGATTATATTTAATAAAGTTTAACATTTTTTTAAATTTAGCAAATTTAAAAAGCATTTAAAAATATTTAATAATATTTATTAAAACTTGATAACATATGATAACATTTATAAATATTTGATAATATGAAATAATATTTAATTCGTCCGTATATTCAAAGAAGGATTGATTGCAATTAATCAAATTGTTTTTGTTTCGTACAATGGATTGACGTTTTTCTATTAATTCGAAACAATAGAAACAAAATCCTTGAACATATGTCGATGTATCACTTTATTCTTCAATACATGTCTGTATGATTCGAATGTAGGAAAATATAAGTATAGATATACAATAGAGCACTATAGGCATGATTCTAATATAGGTAACTATAAGTATAGTTCTTAGCATTGTGCACTATATGCATGTCTCTAATATATCAAACTATAAGTATAGATCTAGCCTAAAACACTATATGCATGATTCTAATGTAGAAAACTATAAGTATAAATATATAATAGAGCATTATATGAATTATTATAATATAGAACACTAAAAGTATAAATATAAAATAAACCACTACATGCATGATTCTAATATAGATAATCATGAGTATGGTTCTTAGCATAGAGCACTATATGCATGATTATAATATTGAGAAATATAAGTATAGATCTAACATAGATCACTGTATGCATGATTATAACGTAGAGAACTATAATTATAGATCTAACATAAAGCACCATACTCATGATTCTGATATAGAGAACTAGAAATGTTGTTCTTAGCATAGAACACTATATGTATGATTCTAATCTAGAGAACTATAAGTATGTTTTTTTAACACAGAGCACTATATATGATTCTAATATAGAAGACTTCAAGTGTGATTCTATCATTCTATCATAAAGAACCATACGTATGGTTGTGACATAAGTAACTATGTGTATTATGTTCGCAGTGATGATGATGAAACAGTAAATTTAATGTCTAGTTTCATCAAAATTTTAAACAAAAATCAGGAATGTTATACAAAATTAAATTGTGATCTACCTTTGACATTTACGACCGAAAACTTTTTAACCAAAATATAAAAATTGTGTTCAAAATAATATTTTTAAATAAACTTTCAATATAAACTCAACATTTTTATGAATATTTTTTCAAGGAATTAGATTGTTAGTTTTAACAAAAAAGTTGTGTTTTTCCAACCTCATATTCTGGGCAAATGATATTACTTTTAGATTTTGGATTGGATTTGGAAGTATTATTTGTTATTTTAAAATTATTTTTCCATCAAAGTTGGCAAAAAACAACATCTAACAAAGATTATTCACAACAATAACTCTGTAGGACCTCAGCCATTGTAGTAAAATAAATTCATGAGATATAAGATTAAACACAAAAATTGAGACAGGACAAAAATGTAACCTTTGAGAAGTATTAAGTGAAACCTGCGACTAATGCACCGTAGATTTGTTTCACATAATTTTTAATTAAAGCTCGGAGAAAACATTCAACACTTTTTCCAAATAATAAATTACAGTTATGTGAGGCAGAGATTTTCTTTTAATTCCAAATAACATAAATAAAATTAATTTACAATCTTTCATTTAGATTTTTGCGAAAGTTTATGTTTGCAAATTTAAATCTTAAACCTTTTATACATTTTTCCTTACTGGATAAAACACACTGCAATTATTATTGAAAACAATCCTTATTGACACGTCCCTTTGGGTGCGAACGTATTAACCCTATAACGCCAAATGGGACGAATAAGTGACATTTAATAAGGCTTATTTTCAATGCAAACTTTATTGTACTGTAGATCTTATCATCTTATGACGGTATTTAGTCAGACAAAAAAGGTTAAACTTATTGAATAATACAGTTTTGTTATTCATGTAATTTAAAGAGTGAGGTCAGAGAATATTAACAAACGTTCGAGTCTTCATACTATTACATTATGTTTTAACTTTGAAGAATTATTATCTGAAATATTGGAAAGAAAAAAAGTCTGGAAAAATATATTTGATAAATATTTGAAAAGTCAAGAAACATTTTTGTTCTTATTAAAAAATGGTTTTATCTTAAAATTATGTCAAATATAGTATTGCATAATTTATTTTTACCGGTCATTGTTTTTTTAATTTATTTTGAAATATAATTTGTAACCAAAAATTATTTTAATAAAAAACAATTAAACAAACTACATAAACACAATACTTATTTAATACAATTATATAATAGCACAAACATAACTATAAATATTTACTAGCATTATATTAATGTTATCACAAAAGTATTGTTACAATTATGTTCGCCTTACTTTATAAGTTTTTGACAATGTCAATTAGTAATAATATGAAGAATTATTATTTCTTAATCAACAATTACCAAAAAAAATAATATTACCATAGTTATCACCATCAGCATCACTAAAAGTATTACTACCACCACCAAGCACCCACCCACCCAAACACCTCATCATAAATACTATCAACACAACCATCACCACCATCATCATCGCTAACACTATTTCACATCAGTCACAATCATGACCCGAACCCCTTTCTCAGCGAAATGTGTTGTGATGTCTCGGTTCCCTTTCGTGAAATACGAGACAAAAGATGGTCATTAAGAGACAGATAATGTAATAATATCCTTTGACTGACAAAGACACTATCAATGATCGTACAATATGTGCATATGAAAACGATCTTATGTGCACATGAACAAGATCGTATGTACACATGAAAAACATTTTATGTGCACATGAAAAAAGTTCTTATGCGAACATGAAAACCATATTATGTGCACATTTAAAATGTCTTATGTACATATGAAAACTATTTGCAAATAAGAGATGGTGACCAAGTGGATAGGAACTCAGCCTGGAGATTAATGCTGCATAAGCAAATCTCACTGGCCCGGTTCGAGTCCGGTATAAGGCTATTTCATTAGGATTTGAACGTGGCTGTATTCCTTTAAAATCTCATATGGAGGACGTGTCATATGTCAGCTGCATATCCATAGGGTACACATCACTTGATGTGGGTAGTAATATTAAGGTTGATATGTGAAGCGGGTCAGAGATCGGTTAAGTTCAATTAGACCCGCTATATATTATTGTATTGTTATATTATATTATTAAGTGCATATGATCAACAGCAATGTTATGTGCACATGACAAAGATATTATGTTTATGTATGTGTGTACTCACTGGCTTAAGTGTATCTTTTTGCAGTATGCTGAGACACACGCATACAATTATGAACGTAGGGTTTAATACTTTTTGGGGTAGGTAAGTCGAATGGAACTAATAGGTCAAAATATATATGACTTGACTTGACTTTACTTGACTAGAGTGGTCGTTTTCTCGTTCTGCGGTAACTAGTAAGGAGAACCAAAAAGGGCTTGGTTAAAGTTGCTGACCCAGTCGTTTTATTCAATGGGTTGTGAGTGAGTGGTAAGGTAACATGCCACGAATGTAATAGTTTTGGAGAATTATAAGGTTTTACAAGTGCCTTAACTTTATTAACTTTGATGGTTGTTTCTAAACACAGCAACAAGTAGAACAATTTACTATGCATTATTTTTTCTATTTAATGGTTACGAAAATATCAAACGTAGTTAAATTTTTCATCTATGGTTAAACCTAAAGCTTAGAACTTGGCTATACTGAAAACATTTAACTATCCTTTATGTATAAGATAGTCAAAACTGACATCAAATTGACTAACCTTTGTTAGCAGTGCACACAATTGTGTTGATTCCATCAACTTCTTGTGATTCAGTAAAAATTGGTTCACATTGTTCCATTGCGATACGATTTTGATTGAATCATAAGCAAGTCGATTGAACCAACAAAAAGGATGCACTGTTAACAAAAGTTTGTCAATTTGATTGTACCAATCTTGCCTGTATTAGACAAACAAGTTAGTCAATTATGTTCAGTCTAAAAGGACTTAAGTAAGTGCAGACTCTTTCCAAATGGAGTTCTTCGGATTCCAAATGAACTGAGCTATTATGACTGGCAGACTCGGCTGAGGCTTAAACTTAACTGTACAGGGTATGTGCTAAGTCGGCTGACAAGACTAACTACCGAGAGCAACTGTTGTTTCCGTCTTTTATGAATCAAATACAGCCGTAGCTAGATTCATTTGCTATTTTGGATTCTGCCTACAGATATATTTTTAAAGCTTTCCCTATTGGAATTTTATTGTACTCGCAGTTTAATCAAACCAACACTAAACCGATTGGTTATGGTATAACATCATGTTCATTGGTTTCTAAACAATAAATTTATTTTACCATTCCAAACCATTCCATGTACAAACAAATTTTATAATTTGGTTGTTATGCTTATTCCAAAATATATTATCAATTAAAAGTATTACGCTCATGTATTTTATGTAAAACATTTAATTAATATATAATAAAAATATTATTAAATTACTTGGAAATTTGAGTTATGAGTTATGAGTTGCATTTAAATAAATTCCATTGTCTTATTAATCAAATTTTCAATATGATAGAATTAAAAAGACAACTTTTTCATTTAAAAATTGTTTTTGTTCTAGAAGTATATGTTTTTTACAAGTGTACACACGTCTCTGTTTAATTGTATATACGTCTATACTAAGACAAATTGTAAAAATTAAGCTATGAGTTAAACAAAATTGACCACGCCGAATTAAAATAGAAAAAAAAGGAAATGGAATTCAATGTATAATACCTAAGCAATGCATATTCAATATATCCAGTATGAAAACCAAATAAAAAGAGAAACCAAGGAATGGGAAAACAAAATAGGGTAAAAGCATAAAATTAAAAAAATTAAAACAGAAAAAAAGGAAAAAGTGGAAAAAGGCAAAACAAGAAGAAAGAGTTTTCCACAAAATAAAAAATCAGCATAAATGAAAAAGAATGTTGAAGATCATTGTCTCATCCAACATCTGAGATATCTTGAAAGATGATATGACTAAACAAACATCGAGATAGGAGCTGATCGCCTAGCAATTGAGATTCTTGGCATGTAGTTAATTGATTTACTGTAAACAATCTGTTTAGAACAGTTTTATTATTGCTTTTATCAACAATTTTATGTTTTGTTGAATCAATAGTTCTATTTTTATTGTGCCTACTATTTTATAATAAGATAAGGTGACTACTCGAATATAATTATTAGTTAATAGTTAAGATCAAACATGAACTATAATCTATGCATCCAAGTATGCATTATATGGTGCATAGTGGTTAAGTAAAAAGTGTTAAGTGTTATACTATATATTATTATTGCATTTGTTTTTAACGTGCTGAAGGGTTAAAATATGCTACGTTATATATTGTCACAATTATATTAAAAAATGACTTTCAACAATTTAAATATGGACTCGTTCATTAGTCAGCAATGACTAAATGTTTCATTCGTTCCATGTTTTAACAATAAAACGTAGGTAGCTGTGCTTCTTCGGGTTGTGCCCTCCAGTGAGAGAAATAAATTGCCAAGCTGAGAGAGCGTTGTGTTTCCATATCACTTTCCCTGGTAGTCCCGAGCCGTTCCACGGGCCAAGGAAAGGGTAATAACAGAGTAAATCCAGCCCACATCTTCCTATTCGGATGTTTCAAAAAACCTAACGAAAGGAAATTGGAACTGCAGATCATAATGTCTTGTATTGATCCTTGCTGGAAACATTAAAATGAGCCTCGACTCAAAACATAGATATGTTACTCCAAGAAATAAAGTTAACGCTTAACAGACGCTCCTTCATACACCCTAAAAGAACACATAACAATAAAAAACAGTTCAAATAGTTTAGATGAACATAATCAATGATGTGAAGCCATAACATGAAATTATAAGCATCTACACACAATAATAAAGGGAATTTACCTCTAAGAACAATAATGATAATAATAATAATAGTAATCACAATAATAATAATAATAATAATAATAATAATAAAAACAATAATAAATTCCCCTCTCACAAGAGACCAAACTCATCTCAACCTATAAATACTCATGCCGTTTTAAATCAATCACAAACACTCACCCACACACCAGGAGACGGAATACGGGGCAGCTTTCTCGTATTCATAAACAAATCCATGCCTTGTATAGTCACTACTCCAAATAATAGAACCCGTTTACCTCGTCATACAACAGAGAAAATTTGAATAAGTATAGCAAAAGATAATAGTCTCCATTAATATAGTAAACATGAACATGCAAGTTACTAGATACGACGAACTAGTGGCGGGAGATGATGGGCGAATAGATAAATTGTCTGAAGGCTACGTACATAAGTAGATCTGCTTCAAACTGTTTAAAACTGCTCCAAGCTATTCATTAAACTGTTTAACGCAGCCTTGTTTCATTAATATCTCGATTCTAAGCTTAGCCCGGCTTATAGGAACTGTTATATCTCAAATGCATACACTTAGCGTAAAATGACTTGATATGTGTAAAAACAAGAAGGTACCATCGGTGGCACAAGAATTGGACATTTTTCAAATATAAATATGAGAGTAATGAAGTTATTAATTATTATTTTGTGTTGTAAATTCCATACGGTAAAGATTTAGGGTATATTTTTATAGTATGAAATTTACAACAATAAATAATAATTTATAACTTCATTACTCTCATATTTATATTTTAAAAACGTCCGATTCTTGTGTCACCGATGGTGCAACTATGTGGAAAGTATTCATTGATTAGTGCCGGTGTTTAATATTATTCTTCAATGTGTTCCCTCCTTTGTTGTTTCAATCACCTTGTTTGTGATTCAATGAAGATCATATCACATTGCATCAGTTTGATATGATTTGGATTGCATCACAAGGAAATTGATTGAATCAACAAAGAAGTTAAACAAAATTTAGTCAGTTTGATGATATAAATTTTTACTAAGTTAGGCATAAAAGTTAGTCAAGTGTTTTCAGTGTAGATCTTTTGGCAGACCATGTTAAAGAGGTTTAGTATCTGCCATTCATTGGCTTCTTCTCGCGAAAGGGCAACCATTAACTAAAGAATGATGTGTATAGTTAAATCAACTTTACTGTTTAATTAATTAAGGTATCATGTGTATAGTTAAATCAAATTTAATATTTAATTAACTAAATAATCATGTGTATAGTTAATTTAACTTTTTTGTTTAATTAAATAAGAAATCATGTGTATGATTAAATTAACTTTATTGTTTAATTAATTGAGGAATCATGTGTAATGATTAAAACAAATTTAATATTTAATTACTTAAGGAATCATGAGCATAGTAAAATCAACTTTATTGTTTAATTAATTAAGGGCTCATGTGTATAGTTAAATTAACTTTATAATTTAATTAATTGAGGAATCATGTGTAATGATTAAATAAACTTTAATATTTAAGTAATTAAGTAATCATGTGGATAGTTAAATCAACTTTATTATTTAATTAATTAAGGGCTCATGGGTATAGTTAAATTAACTTTATAATTTAATTAATTAAGGAACCATGTGTATAGTTAAATCAACTTTCTTTAATTTATTAAGGAATTATGTGTATAGTTAGATAAAATTTACTATTTAATTAATTAAGGAGTCATGTGTATAGTTAATAAATTTTACTGTTTTATGCAAGGATTACAAATTTATTTAATAAAAACAAAAGGCAGAACACGTAAGATGTCTTCCATTAATAAAAGAAACCGTATAAATTAGATGTAATTTCACATTCAGGAACAATACACGAAATCTCTAACCTGAACAAATGCATTGTATGTTTATTCATACATTCTACAATAAATCTAAGCTTTTTAGAGACTAGATTTATTATGTTTAGCAAAATAATTTAATCGTTTTACCTTTACTGTAATTTTAAGTTTTGCTGATGAATTATTTTTTGATTAAGTATGGCATAAATTCCTGATAAAAGGAACAAGAATAAGAGTGCACATACGTATTGCGTAACTAACATTTTTTCGTTGCTGCGTATACCATTTCGATTTATAGTTATAATAGTTAAATTTAGCCAATAATATTAATTTTATGATAAAAAAAACGTTAAGCACAATGGTAGCCGAGTGGATACGAACGCTGCCTGGAGATTAATGCGGCATAAGCAAATCTCATTGGCACCAGTTCGAGTTTGCTCTAAGGCTATTTCATTCAGAATTTGAACGTGGCTGTATTCGCTTAAAATCGCATATGCTAAGCTTACCCCGGCTTGGAGGACGCGCCATATGTCGGCTGCATATCCTTTCAGTATACATCACTTGATGTGGGTAATAGTAATAAGGCCTAAAATGTGAAATGCTGAAGAGTATTAAATAGTGTCGGCGCTATATAAAAGCTGTAATTATTATTATTACTATTGCTGTTTTTCAAGTTGAACGTGCGTAAGTTTATCTACTTGTGAATTTAATGTTGGGTTCTAGTTAGTAGAAATTTATCATTATTTTACTTAATAAAAACAACAATTAGGATACATAATAATTATATAATCAACTTCTTAACATAGTATCTCAATAGTAAACATCTATAGAGATCAAGTCTCCTTGTTGATTACCAAAAAACTATTATTCATTTAAGAGAAATTAACTGGAAATATACGTTTATTAAATTATATTTTGATAAACTATGTTGTGTTGAACTAAAATAACAATATAGAATTGTTTAATAAATGTTTTAAACATAATACACCTAATCATTTAACTGCAGGATAAAAATTGAGATGCCATAAATATCAATTGTAGGGTAAAAGTTGACAGGTAATAAATATCAATTGTAGGGTAAAAGTTGAGATGCCATAAGTATCTTGCACAAATAACAGGAATCAATACCAAGACCGTAGGAAAGTCGTATTGAAACACGAAAAAACGATAACAGAAACGAACTTTTGAAAGCAAAATAAAAAATATAGTTTGATTTTTATATCTGGTTTTTGAACATGGTCACCTATAAAAAAAATGTTTATCTTTACCATAGTTAAATGTTGGTCCTAAATTACTAATTAAGGCTGGATTTGTTCACTTTTGAAGTCCAAATCAACTTCAATCAAAAATAGGGTAACAACAAATATTTTCTTAGTGGGGATGCAATTTCACTTTTATTTCATGAGATGAACATAAAATTGTTTTCGTTTTTTAATGTAAACCTTGCAGCATAAACTTACCAGGTGGTTTTAATAATTTTTACTAAAAAACTTTGCATATACGTTTTTAGTCTGAAGACGTGGAAAACATACCCTCGAAAACTTACCAAAGAAACAAAAAGAGATTATATTTATGACTTTGCGGGAATTAATGTGAAATAAATTTTAAACTACTTCTCTTGGCCGTCCATGTTTCGTTCTTCAAACCATATGAACACTGGAGCCTTATTCAGTAGGATAAGACTCCATTGCTCATATGGTTTGAAGAGTGAAACCTGGACGGCTGAAGACAGTAGTTTAAATAAATGTTCACAATAATGTCCACAAAGTCATAAAATAGTGCTCACCAGAGAGTGAATGATCAAGAATATACTCTATAAAAAATAGAAAAAAGTGGTTAGTCATCGTTACAAAACCAGGTTTTCTATGTAGACATTTATACAGAAAATGTTTCAAGGGATATCTAATGTAAATATGTTACCTGTCAACCGGACCACAGATTGAGAACCGGACAAAGCTTAAGTCCGTATCTGCTCCCTGACTTTTTTTTGTTTTCGACTATAATTTCAAAATTTTTATAGACAGAAAACTGCTCTCATTGGCTGAAATTGTTATATTTTGTAGAGATAATGGCTCCCATTGGCTAGGATTATTATACATTGTAAACAGAATGGCTCCCATTGGCTGGAAGGCGCTTTTATGGGCTCTATTATAAGTTAATAATGTCAGGATGTGATATCAATATTCTTACTTCAATTAAAACCAGTTTTGTCGAACTTTTAGTAAAAACACTATTAAATAAATAGAGAAATTATCTCATTGTTGTAATTTTGTTTATTTTAATCATTTTGTACGCAATGCCAAAGAAAACGATAACCATTTTATGAAAATATAATAAAAAAAATTCAAAAAGTCGATAAATAGTTCGTAATTGAAGTTTTGTGTGGATGAGTACATTTGGTGAAGATAAAACTTTAAATGTAACTTCTTTCAACTATTTTTGTTCATTCTTGGAAAAAATTTAAAATTAAAAAAAAATTATGAGCATTGTCCAAAATTTTGTCGTCGGTTGTTTTGGGTTTATCTTGGTTGAAAGTTATTTAATTCTTATTCGCCAAATTTTTTTTAAAATGCGTCCATCAAAAACTGAGCTACATATAGAAATAACCGATGATATATTTTTCCTTACATGCTTAGAAAGAAAATGTGAACATCTAAGAGCTTTATCTAAAACAGTCTAGGAGTTGTGTTCGCTCAAAAATACCGCGCAAAAGATAAAAACCCAAAAAAAATATCAAATAAAAGGGACTACTTGTGGATTTTTTTTCTCGCAGTTCATCACGGAAAAATCAATTGTACATATTTGAAATTTGTCTTTTCAACAGGTCTATAGCCCCAGGCGTCCCCCTTAACTTGGTCAGTAATTCATATTTTAA
>JARUHE010164728.1:0-13984 GCA_031471125.1 Archaeomysis grebnitzkii | reverse complement strand
ACATGCTCTTTTGTTTTTATTTTCCTATATTATATATTTTATTACACCGAAAATTCCCGCCGAGTGTCCTATAAGTTTCAATAAAGCATCAATACAATTTATTGAAAATTTATTTTGTAAATTAAACAATATGTTTGAAAACAACAAAATGAACAATCTATGTATTTATGGGGTAGGTAAGAACTTGCATATATACTATTTCATATTGCTCCAAAATTGTATAGTCCTAATTCACTACAGTGAATTGACGTGATTTATGTAGGTAGGGGATATGTTGTTCCATAAAAATAGCTCAATTTAAATCATATTATTTAAAACTGTAAATGCATTTTTACCAATTACCTACCTCATTAAAATAATTGAGATTGACAGTGTGCCATAATGAGCAAAATCCTACTTTAGACATGGTTAGGAAAGTACTAAACATGAAAACCCTCTAGGAAGGAGCCACATATAAAAGTATGTCCTAAAAAACTTACATTTAAATGGTATTTCATTTATTTGGTAAAATAGCGCCTAATCTAAATCACAAATAAAGGTTGCTATGTAGAACTAGAACATTTACAAATGTCTATACATTGATAGTACTTTATTTTTAAGCGTTGCTAGAATTAATCACCATATCTAAAGTAGGATTTAGCTCCGAAATGTTTACTTTCCGATTAAAATATTTCAGATCGACAGTGTGCCAAAATATACACTTACCCAATTAAAATATTTCAGATCGACAGTGTGCCAAAATATACACTTATCCGATTAAAATATTTCAGATCGACAGTGTGCCAAAATAGACACTTACCCGATTAAAATATTACAGATCAACAGTGTGCCAAAATATACACTTACCCGATTAAAACATTTCAGATCGACAGTGTGCCAAAATATATACTTACCCGATTAAAATATTTCAGATCGACAGTATGCCAAAATATACACTTACCCGATTAAAATATTACATATCGACAGTGTGCCAAAATATATCCTTACCCGATTAAAATATTTCAGATCGACAGTGTGCCAAAATATACACTTACCCGATCAAAATATTTCAGATCGACAGTGTGCCAAAATATACACTTACCCGATTAACATATTTCAGATCGACAGTGTGCCAAAATATACACTTACCCGATTAAAATATTTCAGATCGACAGTGTGCCAATCACCGTCGGCAACCCCTTCCGGAAGTGACGCAGAGACACGGGTGATGCGATTGCCGAGACTGAAGGAGAAGACAATGACGTCATCAACGAGTTCAAGAGCAATGAAGTCGTGTCTTTCGTTGTACCTTCCGTTGTACAAAAGCAGGCCGTTCGAATCTCTTGTTGAAAAGCTACAAAGATAAATTTAAAAAAAATTAGAAAACATAAAACTGAAAAATACTTTAAATAGGCCTACCTATTTTAAATCTTTTATAGTTTAACAATAATCTGATAGACCTATGACTTTTATTTAAAGAATATAAAATTTAAACATTGAAACAAATAATGTTTTTTGTATGGTAAAATATCACTTAATATTATTTAATTCGAAATGTTCAATTCTGTCAAGAAAATAAATGTAATTTTTCTTTGAAAATTTATTCAAGACTTTGTAACAAACCACAACATTTTTGATCACAAATTACCATTAGTGTCATAATTAAGTTGATCAGTGGAAGAAAAATAATTAGTAAGTTAATTAAAAAAATACAAATGATAATTATTATTATAAATTAAATAGACAAAAAAATAGTTACAAGTCAATTATAAGAGGAAATAATAAGAATAACTATTATAAATTAATAATAAAAATGCAAACCTTATTTTAAGATGCAGCCGATGTCGTTGCTTGAGCGAGGGAAAGGTGAGGAAAGCCCCTTTCGAGAACCTTCTTGCCCGTAGTTCACAGGTGGCGGTGTGATAGAGCGACCGCGAGCAATTCGTGCAAGTGAACCCACCCACATTCGAGACGCCTGGCCGGTCACCATTCAATTCCAGGCATTTGCTTCCATGCACGCAAATGCCTTCGACACAAGCACCGCTCACCATACTCACTTCGCAGTTTTCACCTGAAAGGAAGACTCTTTTGTGATAAACTATTTCTAGATAAGAAATAAAAAATAATTTATGTATTTAAATGAATTAATCTGAAGATTAGCATAGAGTTAACCGTACCTGTATATCCTGGAGTGCAAGCACAGGTGTATCCACCTTCTCTTCTGATGCAGGTTCCAAAATTTCCACATGGACTACTATAGCAAAGATCGACCTCTGTGTCACATTCGTAATGCTCTCTCATACCAGTGAAGCCCTGCAATGTGATGCAATGATTAATATATTTGAACAAAGTTGACTTCAATTATAATTTATTATTTTAAATTTACAAAATATCATTTGTGATCTAAATTAACTTAGTGTTGCCAATGCTACTATCATCATTGTAATGCAACAACCTGCTTGAATTGAACTCTTCCTTAAATCTAAAGAAATATAATTTTCAACAGACCAATCAGTGTAAAACAGAATAACAACACCCACAAACCTTAGGACATCGACAGGCAAAGGTGTTCACAGGATAAATGGGTCTAAACAAAATGGTGTTGGAGGAAATGAACCCAGAGGCGTTACCGAACTTGAGCACACTGAGGCACTCCTCGAAATTGAGGCAAGGCTCCCTGACACAGAGGGTGTCGTCGAAGGGAAGCACGTCGACGGTGGCCAGTTTGGACAGCGTGTCTCTGTTGAGGTAAACTCGCTCTCGGAGGAACTGTTGGGAGTAGAACTCCTCTCCGATCACGTCTGGTCGCTTGGCGGAGAAGCTCACGTTGAGGATTCGGTGATCAACATCCGTGTCGTCCTGGTTGAGGAAATAAAGAAGTCAATTCGTTGTGTAATTGATAAATTAATTATTATAATCAACAAAACAATTATTATAATAAATAAATAAATTATTATAATTAGTAAAGTGATTATTATAATTGATAAATTAATTATTATAATTAATAAATTAATTATTATAATTATTATAATTAATCAATTAATTATTATAATTGCTAAATTAATTATTATAATTAATAAATTAATTATTATAATTAATAAATTAATTATTATAATTAATAAATTAATTATTATAATTGATAAATTAATTATTATGATTAATAAATTAATTATTGTAATTGATAAATTAATTATTATGATTAATAAATTAATTATTGTAATTGATAAATTAATGTTATAACTAATAAATTAATTATTATAATTAATAAATTAATTATTATAATTAACACAAAAATTATGGTGATTAATAAGCAAATTAATAATTCAAATAATACAAAGTAAGTTGTTAATCATAACAGCTTAAAAATAAATTATGATTAAAAAAATTACGCACTGGTTTGTACCAATCATTGGTTAATTTTTTTTATAAAAATACTATTTATGAAAAATGTTATTTTTATTGCAATTAGGTGAGGATCCTTTCATTAAGGTTCTGCATTTTGAATCTTTTTTCTTACGAAGCAAAATTATTTTAAGATTTTTATTCATCCTATAAATATTAAAAACTTTAAATAATTAGTTAATTTTTTTAATTTTATATTAAATAATTTAATTGACAATGGACACATTCATTAATGTCTTTAGTTGTTTATTTAAAAAAGTACGAAAAAATTTAAAACCCGTCAAAATTCAAATGATTTGAAAACCCGCCAAAATACTGAACATAAAGCGCGGGAAAACTCACCTGGATGTTGAAGACGAAGATGTTCTCGACGGGGCAAGGCACAATGGCGGCCAGGCCCTGCACGAAGTAGGTGAGGAGGTGGGACAGGAAGGCCTCCTGCGTCATCTCGTCCAGCCGGACGGTGACGGAGTTGTACAACATGGCGTCCGTCACCAACAACACCTTCAGCGTCATCTTCGACGATATCTCGTTTTGCCCATCTGTGAAGAGAAGACAAATCATTAATAAGGATTCGAATAATTAATAAGGATTTTAATAATTAATAAGGACACATAATTAAATAAGGATTTGAATAATTAATAAGGATTCGAATAATTAATAAGGATTTTAATAATTAAATAAGGTTTCAATTAATTAATAAGGACACATAATTAAATAAGGATTAAAATACTAATAAGGACACAATCAAATAAGGGTTCGATCAATTAATAAGGAAGGACACATAATGAAATAAGAATTCGATTAATTAATAAAGACACATAATCAAATAAGGATTCGATTAATTAATAAGGATACATTCAGTAAATAAGGGTTCTAATAAAAGACAAGTAATTTTGAAAACTTCAGATTTATTAAAGGCAAATTTGTATCTATTTAAACACAATTAATTTTAAAATTCTTTATGTTGTATGGATCTAAACTATAAGCCTTAATTATTTAAGACTTGTGCTCTGTATACTGAATAAACTGCATGTCAATTTCAACCAACTGAACCGAGAACATACCTTTGTTAAATTTTGATTATCTCATTACCAAACAAAAAATTGGATCAAAAATAGCACAAATGAGGTAACCCTCATTAAGTTATCTCACTTGTGCTATTATCGATTCAAATGATACTTTGCCGCCATTTAATGCGCTACTTTAATTTAGTGGCTTTAAATTTCTCCTCGTCTACCCATCTGTTGAGATAATACTGCCGTTAGTGTTATCCATTGGGTATTCAATTGGAGCTTTAATTGTGGCTATTTATGTATTATCGCCCAAGAAATAAGAGTCCATAACAACAAAAACCAATGTAAATATAGATAAAAAATTATTTTCGTGGTTCTTGTTAAACATAGGCATACAAATCTGATTAAATGTTCAAAATTGTATATTTAAAATGTCCTTTTTTCACTTAACGAAGACTCTTTTTTGTTGATGGTTCAAGTATTAAATTCCATCATTATTTGGGTCAACAATAGCACAAGTGAGGTAACTCACAATCAAACAAAATAGAGCTTACCTCACTTGGATCCACAATAGCACAAGTGAGGTCAGCTCTATGTTACTTGAATGTATGTTACTTCACTTGAGCAATTTTCGATCCATTTATCTTTTCATAGCACAAAACCTACTGTGACAAACTTTTTTGTTAAATAGCTTGAATTGTGTACATTTTATCTTGTTTTGTGGAGTTCATATTTTTAAATGTTAAAAATTTATCTCCAGTTTACTTTTTATTCCCAAATTATTTTATAATTCGATGTAAACACATCAAATTTATTCAAACAAACGAATAATAAGTTTAAGGTTTTTTAAACATGTATTATCCGAGAAAAATATTCATTTTGAAAATAAATATTCGCTTTGTAAAATCAAATTTATTTATTAATGCAATTCTGCTAAGAAATAAAACCTCAATTATCGACATTTATTAATTAAGGGAACAGGGTGACTAAATGGCAACAGAAGCCAAAGGTTGCCATATGGCAACTGTGTCTGGCAACATAATTACTGTGTGAACACAACTTTACTTCTCACAAGTCAGCAACGGATTTTGCCACATTAGCTTCACAGGAGCAGCTCATGATCGTGAATCGCAGGCTTGCGAAGTAATTTTTTTTTTTCGAATTGGTCCTTTGAGTAGCATTTTATGCCGTACCTTCCATGGGGCTTGGCACTTGCCTCATTTGTATGCTTTGCATAAATAAATAATTAAATAAATAAATAAAAGAGATGCCGCTGCTCTTCTGGTTAATTATTTAGAATAATAATGTGAACTGGAAGTTTATTCTTCTGTCTGACATTCGTTGAATGGTTAAATGGTTAAATGTGCTTCAATTTGTTTCTTTTTTGATTAAATAAATGAAATAAATGTAAGATGGCAAACTTGAACATTATTATTATTTATTTATTTATTTCATTATTTTAAATTAAATAATTAATTAATAATTATTTATTAAATTATTTCATTATTAATTATTTATTTATTTATTTCATTATTTAATTATTATTCATATTGTTTTTAATATTATTTATTATTATTATTATTATCCATTGGACAAATGAAATAAATATAAAATGGCAGACTTGAACATCATTATATATTAATAACATACCTGCCGCGTTATTATATAAAATATTTATATTTAAATTGTTATTATTGTAATAAAAACAAAACAAAAAACTTCTGTGATTTGTAATAAAGTTTTAGTTTAGCATCTTGAGTATTTTTCACATTTAAATGATATTTTCACATATGAAATTAATTAACTGAAAAACGATAAATGTAACAATGGTTCTAAATAAACACTGATAGGCCTATCTCATAACTATAATTCGAATGATAACAAAACGAATTATCTTTACATTTATATAAATGTAATTAATCAAATACCTGAATACAGTTAAATAAGCAAATAAATGTCAGTATAAAAAATCAAATGTATACAATAATTTACAATTTACATTTGTACGAAACATCCAACGTCGATATTAAAAAGTTTAACTCAACTAAAGAGTGGTGAGCAAATAAAACAATTTTCAATGAAATAATAATAAATAAATAAATAAATAATAAATAAATAAATAATAAACACAAATAACTCCGACCTAAAAATAATTTATTTGGAGACTTCAACGGGAGTAAATCATGATCCAAGTTCATATTTTTGTAATCTTAAGCCACATTGAAATTATTTAAATTTATTGAAAATTATTTTTATTTTTAAAATCTTATTTTATTTTTTATTTCGCTATAATTCCATCCAATGTTTTGCAATGAAGTAAATGAATTAGTTTATTTAGAAATCACCAACGAAGACCGGGACACCATCTCACCCATCCCTCAAAAACCCGTCCACCTGACCTCGTCTCTCTCCTGCCAAGAGGAGAGCGACGAGGCTTTAGAGCAGGAGGCTTAAGAACATGATGTCAGAAGGCTTTAGAGCAGCAGAGCAAGAGGAGGCAATCTCGAGACTGATTGCAGGCGGAGACAAACATGCAATTAAATAAACGATCACATCGAGCCAATATAAAAGAAAATTTTCGCCGTGGCTCACCTACTAATTAATTAAGCGGTAATTAAGTGCAAAAGACTATTCAGTTTTTTTACAAGCAGAAGGTAACGTCAAATAATGAGTTTTACCCTACACAGGTCAACGTTAAATATTGAGTTTACCCTACACACATCAACTTCAAATTATGAGTTGACCCTACAAACATCAACGTCAAATTATGAGTTTACCATACAAACATTAAAGTATTTAAAGTGTATACAATCTAGTACACGAATCCTATACAATTCAATACAAAATGATTTTAAGGAATTTTCAATAATTTAAAATTTAAAATTTAAAATTTAGTTTTTAGTGCTATGATATAACAATTGAAAATAACAATCCTTATCATTTGAAATAAACTTTATATCACCAAAAACACGATAGGAAAAATATTTATTGATTAAATCATATAAACAGTATAACTAAGGATACAAAGTATATTATTTGAAGATGGGAAAATACAACATTTAAATTATTTTTTTACATTCATAAATTATTAACAATTTTCCAAGATGTGTATAATTGCTTAGACACTTTTTCCCACACTGGGAAAGGAACCAAAGATGAGTGTACCTAACTATTCCCATCTTTAATTTAGCAGCCGTTGAAAAAAACATCTCCAAAACACAACAGGTGAAGCTTTTTCACAAAATAAAAATGAAAACATAACCAAAATCAAACAAAAAACCCAATTAAAAATAAAACAAT
Organism: Archaeomysis grebnitzkii; assembly: GCA_031471125.1. Taxonomy (NCBI): domain Eukaryota; kingdom Metazoa; phylum Arthropoda; class Malacostraca; order Mysida; family Mysidae; genus Archaeomysis; species Archaeomysis grebnitzkii. The sequence continues at coordinate 6,287 of JARUHE010164728.1, read as the reverse complement.
CAAACAAAATCAATAAAAAATCCTTTAATTGGCATTCGGATAAACCAACAACAACATAGTTTAATGAAGCACAACAAAAACCATCTTTTCTCACATTTAAATCTGAATTCTTAATTGCAATCGCAAGTCAGTTTGATTCAATGTTAACTCTTCAATGCATAACAAAGTACAGCTGCAAAGAACAAAACACGTTAAAATAGTGTTGCAATTTCGCTTTATTGCTTTGGTAGAATTCTGTATTAAAATAGTATTGCAAATTCACTTTATTGCATTGGTAGAATTTTGTATGTATGTAATAAGGAATTGAAATATCACAAGTCAAGAATGTGAGAGCTTATTAAAACAATTACAAAGACTGTTAAATAATAAGTATTTACACCTGAATTTATCATTTATAAACAAATTGGAAATATTCTTAAGATGAAAACAAATGAAAACCAAAGAGCAAATTTAGTTCATCCTTCATTTTGTTACACCTCACTGTAAAAAGTGAATTACAACTCAGGGTATTTATCCTGTCTTGTTGGGTAGGTACCAATTTTAATTTTTTCAAATGACTCAATTTATCCAATTAGCATTTACACTATAGTTGGTGTAGCTAGACCCTTTTCAACGGATGTTAAAAATAAGCAGAAATATATTTTAAAAAATTAAAATAAAAGTTATTTTGTTAATGAACCAATTCTTTTAACCTCTGTTTTTGCTTCCCATTAACTCGGTAGAGAAATCAGGAAATACAATAAGGTTTGAATTTAATAATAACTTCAATGTATTTTAGTCCTTAATTCCACCACTCTGTGAGGCATCAATGGATTAATGGAGTGGCAATGATGAGATGGACACAACTCCATTAAATTAATGGAGTCCTTTGGGCAACAACTGCCTTTGTCCTTCGATTCCCTGAGGACATATCAGTCCTATTTAGCCTCGGGATCCTTAAGCCAAATTCTATATAATGCAACCAACCCTCTTGTAGGCCACGCCTCCTTATTAACCCCTAAAGCATGGGTAGTTATTGTGGTTAAGGTTACAATAGATTGAACTTACTATTGAGAATAATCTTTGTTCAATGTTAATTCAGACGGCACAGTGTTGTACCAGCGACTCCCTTCAATATTAAATAATTATCCACTCCTAGGATGTCGTTCGCATGAACACAAAAGGCGTTGACCAAAATAAATCTCAATGGTATGGAAAATTGTATGTAACATAAATACGTTTAAATAATAACAACAACAACAATCAAAGGTCATTTATAGAAGCTGTTTTTCAAACAGAGCTTAATAACATAATTTAATACACACATCATTGTGTTAATAAAGTAGTTCAAACATTGAACACTGAAGGTTCTAGAGATGCACAAATTGAAAAAGTTATTATTTAAATAAAATATGTTTCGCGAATAAAAATGAACGACAATAAAGAATAAATTTTATTAAACATAATTATTTAAAATGTTCCAATTAATTCTTCGTTAATTCCAATCATTAATAAATTAATTATTTTGTTTTTGTAAACAATTTTATGTTTATAAAAGGATTAATTCTCTTCAATGTTGATGATGATTTAGTTATTATTTATAATATTCTTATAAAAGGATTAATTCCCTTTAATATTGATGATAATTTCATTATTTTTTATAAATGTAAATTAGAAAAATAATAAATGAAATAATATTTTCATTACATCACCAAAATTTTTTTTTTATTATAAGTCACTGAAAAATCTGAGAGTTTGAGTAACTTGAAAAAATATTAAAAATTATTAAAAAAAACATTTTTTTAAAAATAACCTCCACGTTATAGAAGTTTTTTAAACATTTGTGAATTAAATGTTGATGAAAATTAAAAAAAATATTTCAAATTGAAGAACCAAAACCAATTGTTTCCACGAACATTATAATAATAATAACATTATTATAATTGTGCTTAATCTTATTTATTGTCACTTTTTCCTGCTTATCGTTTTATCAATTTTTCTTTCGCTCCAAAATTTTCATAAAAAATAAAAAATTTTTTTGGCAAAATTTTCGCAAGATCAAAATTAAGATGTCATTGAAATGATTTTGTGAGAAAACATTTTTTAGATTTGAGATCAAATAAAAAAATTGAAAGAGGACAAACATTGATCGTCTGTCCAAAATTGATTTCGGTTAGTCAAGCAAAACTCGAAAATTTTTGCTTCAACTTACGATCGAAAACGAAATCTATTTCAGGACAAATGATCACGAATTATCAACTGCAAAGTCATGTTAGAAATTTGTACAAATGACGCCAAGAAAACAAATGAGTCTTCCATTTTGTATCGGATGTTACAACTAATTTGGAAAAACATAAAATTTAATTTATGTATATATAAAAATATTATATTAATAATATTAAATTTAATTTATGTAAAATATAGAAATATTATATTAATAATATAAGATTTAATTTATGTAATATATAGAAATAAATACTAATAATATAAAATGTAATTTATTAAATATGTAAAAATATATGTAAGTAATTATAATATAAACAAAATAAATTAATATAGGTAATATATACAATTATATAATAATAATATAGAATTTAATTTATGTAATATATTAAATTAAATAATAATAATATAAAATCTAATTTATATAATATATAAAAATATATCATAATATGATACCTAATTTATGTAATATATAAAAATATATATTAATAATATAAAATTTAATATATATAACATATACAAATATATATAATAATTAATATATGTAAATAATGTAAATAATTATAACAAAAATAGAATAAATTAATATATGTAACTTAATATACAAAAAAAAATATACTAACAATTATGTACAATTTAATATATGTAATATCCGAAAATATACAATAATGATGTGTAATATAAATATATACAATATACAACAATACTATAACATAAATATATATAATATATGAAAATAAATAATAATATATAAGTTAGAACATAGCATAACTGATTTTATCACCATCGCTAAAATGTTTTTTAAGGGAAGTAAAAAAATATAAATCAACAACAACATCATTATCATTATAATTATTAACATCACAATAATTAGTATTATCATCATTGTGATGAACAAATATAATTTATATTATTTATTCATGATTGAAAAAAAAATATTTAACTACAATTTTTATATCTATAATACTAGCTAGCAATAGCTAAATTTTATCCTCCAATAAATCCTCTCAATAAATTATATATTTATCAAAAAAGTGTTAAACATTCTGGATAAGATAATCCTTAGATCATCAAGCTGTGATGAATATTTTGCAGCTGTGATTTCTTGATTGGGGTCTCAAACTCATAATAAACTAACCCTCTCATTTTCCAGCAAAGGCAGGGCATGATCTTCCTTGGGTTTAGTCTCTGTTTTGAAACTGGTTGTGGACTTTGATTTTGGTCTAACAATTGTCTTTTCCGTTGAATATTGTTATGAAGAACCTATGTCACCAGCGACAATTCTTCCCAAAAATGGGTCTGAAATGGTTCCTTAAAAGCAAAGATTTGCAGACAGTCAATCTTTGGTTTCGTTGAGCATAATTTAAATCATATGGAACCCATTGTCCAAGGTTTGAAATCTTTCTTGGTTCATCAAGGCTTGAAATTATGATGGTATGAATTGTATTGAACTGTTGAGCTAATTCTTTGCTGGTGAATTTTGGATTGACCTCTACTGCATCCTTAAGGGCTCCTTTATCAATTGTCATTTGTTTTCTCAAGCATGGACTATCCTTGAGGTTAAAATATGCAGATTAAAACTTAGCAAACCACCGTTGGCATTTTCAATTATTTAAAACATTCTTCCCATAGACAGTTCGAATGTTTCTTGCAGCTTCTGCAGCCGAGGTGGTTTTTAATATTCATCTAGCACACACTGCCTTATGCAAGCTCCTCAATAATATCCATTTATTGACGGTTAAGCCAATCAACATCATTGCTGAAGGAGTGATTGAGGCATTATGACACCAATTTAACCAAGAATAACAAATTTAGAAACTCTTATAAGGTTACAAAAATATCAAAATAAAACCCGACTTTACTTTCTTTCAACCTAATAAAATTATCAATTCGTTTTTAGATAAATAAATAAATAAATGAAAGAAGATAATTAGAATAATAAATTGTTTTTTAGATAAATAAATAAACAACTGAAAGATGATCAGATTATTTAATTATTTTTTAGATAAATAAATAAACAACTGAAAGATCATCAGATTATTTAATTGTTTTTTAGATAAATAAATAAACAACTGAAAGATCATCAGATTATTTAATTATTTTTTAGATAAATAAATAAACAACTGAAAGATCATCAGATTATTTACCTGAAAATAAAAAACGTAAAAAAGTAATTAGGACAAAAAGTTTCGTCTTTACAACAAATCGTGACTAATCAATTTTATTGCGACGAGATTTAATTTTTTATCAATCCCTTTGCTGAATCAACATCATCACTACCACCATCATTATCACCATTATCATTATCATTATCATTATCACCATTTTCATCATTATCATTATCATCATTATCATCACCATTACTACTGCTATCATAATTATAATTAACATCATCATCATCATTATCATTATCATCATCATCACTCCAGCCATCATAATCAACATTATCATTATCATCATCACCACTATCATAATCAACAGCATCATCGCCAAAAAATGTTGTTGTCATCATCATCATAAAAATCCGTCGATAAACACATTAGACAAAAAAATATAATTAAATGATTAGACATTCAATTAATTCGTATGATCGATAACCAATTTATCAGCGAATCAAATATTTAAACTACGTTAACAAATAAAATATAATTGTTTCGAATATAAACTTGCAAAACAATTGTATAATTTATGACAATGTTTAGACCATTGCTGATGATACTCATTATGGTAATGATAATATTGATAAAGATAATCCCGATAAAACTGACAGTAAAATACTAGTAACAATAATAATATAATAGAAATTATAACTGTAACGATCATAATAACAATGCAGTTGATGATTGTAATAATGTTAGCAAGAAATTATAATTTTGGTGACATCATCACTGTAATGATGGTAAACATGTGATGATAATTGTGGTGACATCACCACTATAATGATGGTAAACATGTGATGAACTTTCTAATGGCCAAAGAAAAGACAAAAGTCATGTCGTTTCCATTATTGCTTATGGCTTCCATTTTGAACTGTCATGGCGAACTCATCTTGCAATGTTTAATGTGATCAACATTTCATTTCTTAGATTTTTTATTTTTAATTTTGAAGCCACTGAAATCCTAAATCATTTAGGACATTCACAGGATCTTAACAGATTTGAGCGTCCATGGTCCCCAAAATTATCAAACAAAAATTAAAAGATTTATAGTTTTTCCTTGTTTTTTTTTTAATAGTGAATTTAACTTTTTAACTCCTGAACAAAGTGTAATTTCAAACATAAATAAAAGTCCTCCATCTTAAAAGTTAAAGTTGTGTTATTATATCAAATAAAAAATAAACAAATTATAAATAATATAATGTAGTAAAAGAATTTAAAAAAAAACAATAATAAATTATAAATAATAAAATGTAACAAAATAATTTAGAAAAACAATAATAAATTATAAATAATAAAACAAAACAAAATAATTTAAAAAAAACCATTAATAAATTATAAATCATAAAACACAACAAAATATTTAAAAAAAAACAATAATAAATTATAAATAATAAAATATAACAAAATAATTAAAAAAAAACAATAATAAATTATAAATAATAAAATAAAACAAAATAATTAAAAAAAAAACAATAATAAATTATAAATAATAAAATAAAATAAAATAATTAAAAAAAAACAATAATAAATTATAAATAATAAAATAAAACATAATATTTAAAAAAAAAAACAATAATAAATTATAAATAATAAAATAAAAGAAAATAATTAAAAAAAAACAATAATAAATTATAGATAATAAAATGTAGCAAAATAATTAAAAAAACAAAACAAAAAGACAATAATAAATAATAAAATAAAACAAAAAAATATTTAATTTTAAACATTTGAATATTGAAAAAAGTAGAAAAAATTTGGAATAATTGAATCGCAACAAATGGTTATTCCGGCGAGGCTGAGGAAGTAAATGCTAAGCAGAGGCAGGTCGGAAATGCCTCGAATGAACCACAACACCTAACTGGCTCACATAATAAACGAAAAACGATCTTGAGTTATATACATATATATATATATATATAACATACA
>JARUHE010164617.1:0-13986 GCA_031471125.1 Archaeomysis grebnitzkii | reverse complement strand
CACATTTCTCAAGTGTGTAGTTAAAGGTGATTGATAATTAAAAATTGATTTCATAAATAGTTTATTTTGTTTTTCCTTGCCAAAAGTTATACGTATATAGCCAGCTAACCTAAAAGCTAATTATTTAGAATAGTTACTCCTGGTGGTCTTCGAAAATATCCATTTTGTATACTGTGGTTCCATCAGAAAACAGGGTTGAGAAACCCTGCACTAAATCAGTAAATGAAATTGTAAGTTTAATTAATTTTGTTTGTGTTATGTAATCCCTGTGTTTAACTTAAAATTAGGGAAACAGATTATGGTGTGATATTTTTGTGTAACATTTTATATGAAATATGATTTCTCTAAATTATGGATGGTATACCAATTTGAAGACCTGCTACACAAACGTTTTGTGAGATCTTTATATTTTATACCTTATGGTTTTAATAAAAAAATCAACATCTCAAAATTTATCCACTAATAATAAGTAACTCAAATAAAACAGCAACTTAAGATCATCTTATTCAAACTAGATTCACTAAGAGATAAAATATTTTTTTAAGAAATCGTACATATCAAAATGGAAACTTGTTTGTAGTTCTTAATGATAAGACATCTCACAAGCTATTGAAATGTCGTTCTATTTCTCTTTATAATTACAACTTTTTCTAAAATAAATCTTTACTTAGTACATTTGTAAATCAAAAAACAGCATAACACAATTATTAGTCATAAACACTCTTTTTGTAGAAAACTTTTTACAAAGTTCCAGTAAACGTAAGAAACTTAAAGAGAATTATAATAAACATCGATAAAGCAGAAATTTTTGCTGGCAATATGGCCTATCTGTTTTTTTTTGTCGTTCTGGTTTAATTACAAATGTATAACCATATCAAATATATGCGAATACATGAATTGATTATTATTATTGTTGTTATTAAAATAGCATACAATTTCAAAACACAATTCGCGATGTTAATTAATGAATATTAAATGCATACACAAATTCTTTAAGAGTGCTGAATACCTCTCAGTATTTCAAAAGCTTCTGAAGGTCCAGATTTTTCATCATCGTCTTAACAACTTTTGTATGTATGAATGTGTGGCTATATAAAACATGGAATTAAGTTTTAGTTGTATTATTGAGCTGTGTTTGAAAACCAGCTTCTATAAAGGACATCTGATTGGTGTTGTTGTTGAGACAGCGGATGACTTATGAACTCTAACAAAGCTTTGCATTTTTTTCTAAAATATTAAAGAAATAATAAAAAAAAAATATTACATAAAAATTTGTTTAAATGAAAATAAAGAACATTTCATTTTACACTGTTGTTACTGAGGACAGTATTTCCTTATTAAAACAAACATTTTATAAGAAAGTCGAAATTCATGGTTAACCGAGATTTGAATTTGAAGGTTATGGAAAAGTTTATTTAAAACAAATGAAAGAACTGGAAATTTTAAATTAAAATGCCTGAAGGAATTTTCGCAGAAAATTTATATATCTCTTAATAATAGAAATTTTAAAAGTTTTTTGACTAGGGAAATTTTTCATAAATTTCATGAAAACCAAGATTTTTATTTGAAGGTTTAAAGAAAGTTTTATTGGAGACAAATAAAAGAAAAATGTTGATTTATTAATAAATATAAAATTGTATTCAACAATTAAACAAATTCAGAAACTTTTTGAATATACAAACATAGCTTCTAATTTAGAGTTTTTCTGGCAGAACCGTGAATACATATATTCAATTGTTGCTCTCAGATGACCAGAGCTCGCTCTGGTCATTGCATGTCAGAAGGAAAATTGAATTAACTTTTCTATTTTATGTATATATAGAACATTCTCAAAATAAATGGTATACAACATATCTCACATGTCTAAAGGAAACATTAATTTATTGTTCTATTTAATTATTTTTATTTATTTATTGAATATTCTGAAACTAAATGGTACAAATACTTAACTTGTTTTATTATCCAATAAAACTGAATTAAGAAATTGTATTGAACTGTGATTACAAATTGAATCCAATGTGCGAGGCAGAATTCCACTATAATTTTGCCAAATTGGGTTTTTCTTAATCAGTTTGCTACGAGGCTCGTGAAGTAGAGCAGATTAGTTACACTAAATATGCATTTCTAGCGAGTGTTACCGACATTTAAGCGCTATTTCGCTTGCAATCTAGCGTATGACCTGTCAAGTCTCATGTTCTACTAATCCTCCGCCTCGAACGCAAATATCATATCCTGTCAGGCTTTCACCGAGACAAGTTGTTTTAGAATTTCTGTGTTTAAATTTCTAAAATTTTGTGTTTTATGACCTTTCTGAGTCAGAATGTTTTTCAACTTCTATTAGGTCTACGGACCCTATACCTGAGCTCAGTAGAACACATGGGAATTTGAGACTAATATAAAGGTATTTATTTAGTCTACGTGGGTGCGATTGCACATACAATGAAATAAGCATGAGGGCACAACAAAAAGCCCACGTGGGTGAGATTGATAACTTTATGTAGGAGTCTAATATAACTTGTTATGCTTAGTTGTTATATAGCTTCTACAATGTGGAAACTACATTGTTTCAGTTGACAATTTATATAGATCCATTCAAACAATGGAATTAATAAAAAAAATTACAGCTTTATTTTAAACACACTTTTATTACTTTTCTGTTCGGATTTTAAAAAGGTATTGCCTGAGTCGTTACCATTTTACTGACTTGTTACAAAACACTGAATAATTTTAATTAATCTATTTACATAATCAATAATAGTTTATGTCCGTTATTACAACCGGAATTTTTTTCGTTTGGCTTAAGACTAAAATTATGTTCTAAACAGTGTATATTAAAGTACACACATATGGTTGATAACGTTAACACCAAAGACCCACATTACAAATTTAAAAAAAACGGAGCAATCAATTGCTATAAACTTGTTTCGAACTATCTCGAGCAGACTTTTTTATTTAATTAAACAAACATTGCATATAAGTTGGTGGAATGAAAGTTTTTAAAATTTGTATTGAGTACATATTTTTGCAATGCAAAACGTAAATCAACCACAAAAATTGGTTCCGTTTTAAAAATAAACTGTGTGTAAATTTAATAAAAACCTTTTGTTTCATCAGTTTAAAGTTTTAAAAAAAAATACAGAATCTTGTTTTAACACGGTATATTCATTTTCCAGTTCATATCTAAGAACAAAAAGAATACCAATGCAAACTAATTTGATGGGGATTAACTTTAATATCCACTAAAACTTATTTAATGCAAAATTATTTTTATTTTTTCATAATTTAATTTTGCCAATAAGTTAAATACAAAAAAGTTGAACATTTGGTGCTGACATAAGCAATCCTAGAAATTTAAATGTAAAACATATTACACAAAAATATTGATAAGCTTTTTTTAAAAAAAACTACTTCGTAAAAAATTACTATTTCTGAAAGATCTAATGATACAAATAAATTTATTTATTGAAATATATTTTGATGATATTTAAAAATGTTTGAAAGCTCGAAAATTTCTTTAAGTTTTTTCGAGTTTATTTTTATTTTATGTTTTGAAAATATTTTCACATATATATTTTGACGTATTAAATGCAGAAATGAATTTATTCATAAAAAAACAAGATATCAATTTATCAAAAGAATTAAGTACTAAACATGTATTGCTTATAGATTACTTAACTCCACAAATTTTAAACAACATGTGCAGCTTACACAATGTATTATAGACCATTCGGCTTGATCTAGCTCACTTTTTATTTTTTTTAAGTAAGATATTTTTCACTCACAAACATAAATGTGAAATGAAATAAAGTGCAGTTGGTGCTCATTAACTAAATACTCGATGCTAGGTTGAATTTTTGTAAGAAACAAACTGAGGTCCCTCTGTCTGATATTTTGATGGAATCTATTTTTTTTGTAAGAATATGATTCACAACATTAAACCAACTTTTAACCAAATATGAGTTAAGGAAAGCTACGTGTGGTGATGAAATTATGTTCCAAAGATTTGTAAGTATCTTCATTCATTAAAATTTACTTTTGATTCAGTATCGTATGTAAATTGCAATAGTTCTAATTCACAAGTAACTTCAACATTATTTAGGTCTGTATTGAATTGTATTTCTATCCATCCAACGAATTCAAATTTTAGGATACAGTACAACCCCTCTATAATGAAGTCCTGTATAGTGAAGCATCCTGATTAGTAGAGTCCTGAGAGATGAAGTATCTTGTATAATGAACTTGTTCAATTTTTTGTTTTTTTATGAACCGGTAAATAGCATTGTTGATTAAAAATTATATGAATCAATTATTTGTTAACATTCTAAACTTTTCTAATTGTACATAATGCCTGTTTATGTATCTTATTTTGAAAAAAATAGTATTTATTATTTTATTTATTGGTTCGTAAATGCAGGCCGTTTTAATTTGATTATTTAAATTTATTTATTTATGTGCTGTGCACATATGTATATTGATATTTTTTGTTTGTATTAAACAGAAATTCAAGCTTATTTTATTTTTAACCCACGTATACAATTTGAGAAAGAGTGAAATGCTTTTTTAAATTTGTGTATTCGATTGTTCATATGTTTTGTGTAGGTTGCCATAAAATAGCTATGAGTTTCCTATGCATCTCTTGACTCCTATATAGTGATGTATGCTCTATATAGTGACCTAGTTGTAGTTCATTGTAGAGAAGTTCTACTGTATTTTGAAAGCGATGTACTGTTGTAACGTAATGTAATGTTAAATATATCCAAGCTAACTTCTGTGAGCTCATTTGTAAATTATTGACAAGCCTGAGAACGGATGCGAATCACTATGAATGACAATGCTTTTGAATAATTTGGTTGTTACAGGACTGCCAAAACGCATCTCATAAGCAGCTAGATTTTAGCTTTACTTATAAGAATAATAATGTGAAAATTTAAATTTAATTGTGTCTTTAGTTGAGGTTTCGTAGCCTTGTAGTCCTGGAAGTGAAGGGACCTTGTTTTTGACGACAGAACGCCATGAATAAATAAATATATGTAGATATAAATTTTAAATTTCTTGGGAGTGATGATGTATGATATGACTAAGGTGCGTACCGCCCATCTGATTTTACAAAACGACCAGAGGTAGGCGCTACCGCTCAGGTTGATAAGCCCTGGTTTAGATCCTTATGAATTTTGGCTGCGGTTGCTGCTTGTATATTTTTGTGAAAAAATGCGCATTCATCGATCACACTTATTTTGACTCACCTCGTCCCTCCCGCAGGTTTTAAGGTAAATAATTCATTAATATGTGTTTGATTTGAAAAGGACTGCAAAAAGTTACTATACAGTGAAACGTGAAATGTGACAATTTTAATTTAGTAATTGGCAGTAGGTCATGACAATTATGTGAGTACTCTTCAGGAAGTATTTTTTTAAAATTCTAATATCATGGATTAACCCGGAAGTCATAAAGATGGTTAAAATGGCAATGCAAATTGGTTTGTTATTTATCTTAAGCCTATATCCGCTCATTATTTAAATATAGCACAGGAAGTGAAGAAAAAATAGCTTCAAAATAGCGGGAAAGCGGCTTCAAGATTATTTATATATTCGACGACAAAAATATAGGCGGACCAATCCATATATAGGTCAGTGGTCCCATCAGATGCTTGTGTGTCTCCATTAGTAGTGTCCTCTTGATCGATTGGGATTCTCTCAAATGTTTTGATCATTCTTCATATAATTGTCTCTATTAGCAGTGTCCTATTGATCGACTAGGATTCTCTCAAATGTTTTGACTTGAGCACTAAAACCATTATTCTTCATATAACTGTCTATTTATGGATGTATATTTTGATAGTTTACTAATAAATAATTTGAATAACTCATATATGATTATAAGGAAAACTAAAATGACTCATACCACGTATATAAACAAGATGTCTGTTAAAATTTATTTTCTTTGATTCACGAATTAAATCAAGAGCAATCTTGACCTGGTTAAGGTAAGCCATCCATACATTTGATAATTCACAATCTAGACTGCGTAGATACATTAAATATTGATGATAACATTATATTAAATTTGTCCATTGTCTGGCCGTGATTTCAATATGAAATTAGTAACTTTATTTGAAGGAGTTTCTTGAAGTTTAAGATACTCTATGTCTTGATCATTAACAAATTTGACCAATTCAGCATTCCCTGATAAGCTTTTAACTACATAAACTAATAATGTATGCTCATTGGGAGGCTTGAAAGCTTCAATCTTTACTATGTAAGGATACATTAAAAAAACATCTCTTCCTATCCAATTATCAAGCTGCAATCTGGAGAAAAAAGATTTGATAAAGTATCAACACACCTTCTCCAGTAATGCATGACTGAACTTTATAGAGTGGAAAACTGATAGTTAATTCGACGTCTAATCTTCCAGCACATTAACTATTAATTTGTTTATGTAGAAAAATATGCAAAAACCTCAATGCAGCCGTCTAAATAATAATTGTTCGAACTTGTGCTATTCGAGAAATTGTTCAAATCAAGTTCTGATTATAAAGAAGTCCTCTGAATTTTATTTAAAATCTTCAAATTTATACAACCCATAATATAATATACAAGTCTTTTTATAGGATATTTTAATGGAACTAAGTTAACAATAGCTAAACAAATAGTGTCGTTCAAGAAACATGATTTTTTTATCCTGAACTGGTTATTTCAAAATTATTGTACAATTCATTATTTTATATTGCCTTGTATTCAATTATTAGGACATAAATAGAGTTAGCTATTAATTGAATAATAAAATCATATAAGTCTTATGTTTTTGTTGAACAAAACAAGTAAATGGCTTTGCAGCCATTAAAGTGAAGGACTCTTTAAACTACTGCCTTCAGCCGTCCAGGCTTCGCTTTTCAAGCCACATGAACAGTGGAGCCTTATTCAACTGTTTAAAGAGCAACCCATGGAGGGATGAGGCCAGTAAGTTAAAATTTACTTCACATCAATGTCCGAGAATTCATAAACTAGTGTTAGAACAATTAAAGTTAAAAACTACGGATTATCAGAAGCACATTTCACTATTCACCATTCTAAAAATAATAGGCAAGGAGGTTTTTGTAAAATAAGGAATGTAACGACAGTTAAGTCTTGGTAGGTGTACTTAAAATTTTGAATACTCGTATCAGGTATATGCTGATCAAATATCAAAAGGCTATCTATATAAGTAATGTAATTATAAAGAACTTTGTAAAGCTACTCTTGGAAATTGCGTTTTTGAATAGTTATTTTCATTTGAGGATTACCTAGTAGAAAAAGTAATACTTAATTATAAAATCATTTATTCAAAATTCCAAGTTAAGACAAATTTTAATCCATACATGCTAAGTTATTTATTCTGTATAAAAAAGGCTTTCAGGCTTTACAAATTTGTCAGTATGAACAATATCTTGCCTGCAACGCAGTTTGGTTTCAGAGAAGGTTTTGTTACCCATGACGTTCTACTCGTTTTAACTCATGACCTACAACACTCTTCAGCTGTACAAATTAAAACTTATCGGTCAAGGAGGACCTACTTTTAATATACTTAAAGAATTTTCATCTGACCGAAAACAACATGTTTCGGTTGATGGGACAATCAGTAGTTTTCCGTCTGTATTTTCTGGGGTCCCACAGGGCAGTGTCTGGGGTCCACTATTTGTTATCTTGTTCACAGCTGATATGTGGGATAATCTTGAAAACAAGATAGTCTCCTACGCTGATGATATTACATTATACGCTGAAATTATATCACCTCTTTTTCGTTCTGATTTTGCCAATTATCTATATAGGGACCTTCTTAAGATTCATTCATGGCGTGTTAGATGGGGATTGAAACTAAACTCTCAAAAACCTACTCCATCATTGTTAGTAGATCTCAAACAACTCATCGTCCTCATCCATCATATTCCTTGTTTGGGACTTCTTTCGATGTAAGCAACTCCCTTCAGCTACTGGGTGTGATAATTAACGATAAACTTACTTTTGAGAAGCATTTACGCTCCAGAAAACTGGACTCATCCGTAAATGTTTCAGGACTCTTGTTTAATGATGAAGCATTTAATTTACCATGTTTTGAGTACTGTTCACATGTTTGATCTTCAGCCGCAGAATCGCACCTGAAAATTTTAAATCGTGTCCTTAATGACATCCGCTTCTTCCTGCATAATGTATCCATTGACCCTGAAAAACGTAGGATAGTTTATCAGTTCTGTACAAAATATTCAATAATGTGGACCACCCACAACATCTTCGACTACCTGCTCCATATACTCATGCCAAGTCAACTAGGTAGGCATTAACTTTAAATGATAATGATTTTTCTTCTATAAATTACAAAACATATCAGTATGCTAAATGTTTTGTTCTATTTTTTGTAAATTGTGGAATGCTTTTCTCAATGAGGCAATTCATTGTTTTGACCGGAAACATTTTAAGTCTGCGGTTAATGTATATTTTTCATAATGTTGGTGGTTAGTAATAACTTTGTTCACAATTTTTCTGAACATAAACAATTTATCAGACTACAGTCAATGTATGTATGTATTTTGCATGGTTTTGTAAGAAATTGTTTTAACCTACACATATTTGAAGGAGATTCTGATGCATTGGGTGAATAGTAACGTGTGCCATCTCTTTCGTTTGCTTTAGATATATTATTTTTTTTGTTCACGATTTTTTTGAACCTACATATATTTGAAGGAGATTCTGACGCATTGGGTTAATAGTAACGTACGTCATCTCCTTCCTTTGTCTTATATATATATCTTTGTTCATGATTTTTCAGAACATATAAAACATTTTGACGCATTGGGTGAATAGTAAGGCGAGTCCTTTTCTTCCTAAGTCTTATATATAGATTTTTCTGAACCTACTAAATATTAAAAAAAAACTTTGTTCATGATTAAATAATGAAGTGAGTATTTTACTTTTAATAAGATTAATATTTTTAAAGAGAATAAAGAAAATTTTGTTATTTTGATTGATAGAAAGTAAAGATGATTATTTTATTTTAATAACATTGACATTTTTAACTATCATTCTTGTCAATAACAACTATATATATACAAAATGACATTAATGGCTTTGAACTATAATAAGATTTAATTGTTTAAGGATATTTGATGTTTTATTTTAGAATTTAAGTTTCTTGAATAGAAAATCCTCCCCCCATAAGGAAGGAGATGTTATAGACATACATTTCAATGCATATGTTTAATTATGTAAATTATATAAATACAAGCATCATAATCATTAAATTTAACCAATTTAGTAACTAATGAGTATTAACCAAACCAGCCATTTAAAATCAAAATAACATACATACTATAATCTATATTTCCAATAATAGTTTCCCTGATAAAAATAAATAATTGTTTTCTCATAAAAACAATTTAAAATATAAAAATTATCTAATATTTTAAAGAAATTAAGGAAATCAAATAAAACCATGTTTTTAGTTGCAACCTTAGTCATAACTATAAGAAAACTCGTAAACATACAGACAACCATAAGCATAAGTAATTTATCACTGTTACCAAAGAACTTTATAAAAACTAAAACTTTTAGAATATAATCAAATTGTACATGAGTATGACCAGAGAACATGGTTGAAACGATGTCAAAAATAAATATAAAACTTTTAACATAATGGCTTTCTTTAGTAATCTTAAGAATTTTGCCTCTAAATGTAAAAATGAAATATAGAACATTAGAAAAAACGAAATTAAAAATAATTCAAACAGTCATCTCATTTTTAATGAAACATGTTTAAATAACAAATTGTTGCCAATTTACACCAATATGTATATATATATATATATATATATATAAATATATATACTCCAACGTTTGAGTCTTAAAGATATTCCAAATAGCATTGTTCATTACTCGAAAAAGGTGAATAGAAATGTATCGCCAAAAATTCCAATAATATCCACGAATAAAAAACAAAAATCAAATTTCCTCAATTGAAGAAATATAAATCGAATTCTGAGAAGCTACAATCTCAGATTTTTTGACTCAAATCTATTTTGAAGAGTAGATGAACTGAACAGTATGTCTATTATTATTATTATCATTATTTAGTTTTTATTTTCGCTTAGAACATATTCAACCAATCTATGATTTTGCAATAGCAAATGTGATTTTTTTTACAGCTCGCTTATCAAGCTACATAAGCTTATTATTAAATAAACCATATATAGAGCTTCGCCACTACGTTCTTGCGCTCGATAAAAACTAAAACTCACGTTTCTCTACTATTTTTAAATAAGTTTAAATTTATTTATACTTTATATTATTTTCAATGTGAAATCCAGGCGCTGACACAATAAGATTTAACCTTTTAACACCTGAGCTATAATTACCCTACGGTCGAGAATCCGATGAAGTTTGCATTGAAAATAGCCCTACAATAATTACCATTTTGTCCCTACAGGCGTTAAAGGGTTAAACATAAATCTAGTCTGCTTTTATAAACAGAGCGTAAATCTAACGCTATTTTCGTGATAATGAGTGCCTCACTTTTTGAAAGAAGCCTTCATAACTCCTTAACCACTCTTTTACGCACTAATTAGTAATGAGTAAAAGTTTCTTAGAATATCAAAATCTCTATTAAATTATTGAAATAACAACGAAATATTCAACGAGTGAGATTCTGAAAAGTGCCTCCTTCTCCCGATTTACGCCCTGCTTCTTTGCCTCTTCTTTATTTTCTAAATCTCAAGAAATTTAAATCTAGTATTTTTAGTCACAGTGTTCAACAATTTTGCTTTTTTATTTTTTTTATATTTTAATTTTTACTTCACCGTATATATGCATGTTGTCATTCATTTTAAAATTGTTTCACTTCATTTTAACCCTATAACGTCTGAATTATTTATGTAAGCACTTATTTTACTGTTATGAAGGGAAAAAATGATTTACTTGAGTTTAATATCTTGACTTTCTTTTCAATTCTTTGTGTGTTTTGATTGAGTAATAAAACTGTCTCTTTGAGTCTTTGCTCATATTTAAATTTATAAATATATATTTTAGGTTGCTTGAAGATGATTGTTGAAGCAAAGAAAAGCTTGGACGAATTTAAAGAATGCCGACATAAAATGAATAAAATATTTTCATTATAACTTGAGTCTTCTTATTCCTATTGAAGTTAAGATTCATGAGAGGAACTTCATTATTCATTATATACACATAAATAGTCTTTTTACATTATTATATGTGTGTACGTAAGTGTGTGTGCGTGGCTACCAGTCCCGGGAAGTGGGCAGTATACTGGCCAGCTTCTGTCCTTGACCCACAACAACGCTATATAATGTACATACTGCCCACGTAGGCTTGAGTTACAAGAGTAGGAATTAAATTACTTAAGTGAGCAAATTCTTTGTACCAATGACTTTTGACATATATTCGGTTTTGGCGATATACTATTGAGCCTAACTTAACCTAATCTAAATCAACGAACATAAGCTAACCTAACCTAACTCTTGACCACCAATGATGTAACAAAAAATTAATGATGCGAAAAAGAAAAAACATAAACTTGCTTTCATCAAATAACTTTTCAGAGGAGTAAAACTGATATATGGTACCAAACTTTTTTTAGTTATTGTATTTGAGGTAACGATACAAATAAACCAACCTACTGTATCTAATTTACCCATACCGAGCAATGTATGCTAATATGTTTAATATTGTGCATGCTGATATGTTTGGTATTATGCATGTTAATATGTTTAGTATTGTGCCTGCTAATATGTTTGGTATTATGTAGACTAATATCTTTAATATCGTACAATCAGTAAGGCAGATGTCGTACCACATCCTACTCTTCATAAGAAAGAGTCTTAAAGCTAAGAAGAGAATAAAACTTTTGATGTTGGTGTAGTGCATCGCTTCGCTTTGCTCGCAATTCCTGCAAAGGTTGGTGTGACTCCCAAAAAGTGGGCGTGACTTACGTGTCCTTTGACGAGGCTGGCAGCGAACTGCATGAGGATGGCCTCGATGGTGTAGGCCGACGCCCACCCGCGGGGGGTGAGCAGCTCCATGCAGATGGCGCCCCCCTCCATCACGAACCCCTGAAATGATGACGAAAATAATAACTTTAGTAATAACATTGGAAATTATAGTATTACTGTTGTTAATGGAAATAATAATATTACTGTTAATAATGGAAATAATAACATTACTGTTATTAATGGAAATAATAATATTCTGTTATTAACGAAAATAATAATGTTACTGTTATTAATGGAAATATTACTATTACTGTTGTTAATGGAAATAATAATATTACTGTTAATAATGGAAATAATGATATTACTGTTATTAATGGAAATAATAATATTGCTGTTATTAATGGAAATAATAATATTACTGTTAATAATGGAAATAATCTTATTATTGTTATTAATGGAAATAATAATATTACTGTTATCAATGTAAATAATACTATTACTGTTAATAATGAAAATAATAATATTACTGTTAATAATGGAATTAATAATATTACTGTTAATAATGGAAACAATAATACTACTGAAACTGATAATAAAATAATACTATCATTATGAATAATGGAAATAATAATATTATTAATAGTAATGAAAATAATAATACTAATAATAATAATAATATATATATATATATATATAATATATATATATATAATATATACAGTATATTAACAGTTTTTGAACTTTTGAAAAAATCTTAAACTTTCCAAAAAGTTTTTATCTAATTTTTAAGAAAGTTATTTTTAGATTGTTCCACAATTTTATAATAATTTAAATGTGTTATTAAGAAACATATCCTGATGAAAAAATTAAGTAAAAATATTAATATTTGGTATGTGCTCAATTCCAACAATTAACATTCACAATTTTTATAAAAATTGTGAATTTTGAAGAGGTTGAGCACATTCCATTTATTAATATGTTTCTTTCATTTTTCATAATGTGTTTTTAATACACCTTCATAGACCATTTTTCATCTTTGGCGACAAATACATGTCAGACTATGGATGTTACTGTTAATGCTAATTTTTGGGACTTATGACATACTTGTAACGACTATTCCAATTACCGTGAACATGTGATTAAATGTACTCAATTGTTTTCCTCGAGTGATCAGAGCTCGCTCTTCAAGCTACGTGACCAATGGATTGCTCAGTGTACTGTGGATACGATTCCAATACTCATGTAGCTATCTTGAAGACGAGCTCTGGTCACCGAATGGCAACAATTGAATATATTTATTCACATTTCAGGTGGTAATAAATAATATGCTATATTATTTTCGTTTCTTTGTGACATGTTTCGATAATTCACTGTTATCTTTATATGTTTAAAATGTAGATTTAAAATACATTTTATTTTTTAAGGTTTTCTTAAAGTTTTTGTTGATCGTGGAAGAAGAATTCCTTTGTAACAATGAAAGTTTTGAACAATTTCTTTACATTAAACGACGACTTAAAATATTTGTAGTGTGGCCTATCTATGTAGGACATTTAATCTCGTAGACCACATTACTCTGTTTAAGTATATTATGTTTTTGAAAGTTATTTTTATTTTTTTATAAGAAAATTTAACACTTTTTTACTTCTATAATAAATGTTTAGTTTTACGCGCGAAACAACATCCAACAGTTACCATTTCTAGAAACAAATTAATGTAAGGAAAATGTTCAAGACTTTCATTGTCACAAAGAATTATTCTTCCACGATCAACAAGAATTTTAGAAAAACTTTAAAAATTAAAATGTATTTTAAATCTAAACTTAAAACATATTAATGAGGAAGATAATAGTGAATTGTCGAAACATGCCGCAAATAAACGAAAATAATATATTAACACCTGAAATCAAAATCCTAGTTGGGAAAATTGAAAAATGCTTAAAAAAGAAAACAAGTTTGAGATCATCAATACTATTTAATAGTACGTGTATTAAAAATAACCTAATGCCTAAGTAT
>JARUHE010164506.1:0-13988 GCA_031471125.1 Archaeomysis grebnitzkii | reverse complement strand
TTCAGTACTTTTTTTTAGCTTCGTACTAAACCTAGCTAGCTGCGATGGAGGATTTGTACTTTGTCTGACTGTACATGACAGTAAGTTAATTTAATTTAAAATAAAAAATCGTATTTTATCTAAATAACAGTTTGATTTAAAAGGATTCTACATTGGACTGATTTTGTTTAAATAGTATACATATACTGTATCTGTTACGAAAAGGAACATTCACAAATGAGACTCTCACACCTCAAAAACATGTGCTATATCAATAGTACCTTGATCAATAAATTGTTTTTTTATTCGATTTGTGATTATTAATAATGCAATCATGATAGGATGGTTTAAGAATATCCATTGCTAGCTTGGTATATTAGTATTTAGATATCGGCTGTATTATTATAGAGAGAACAAGATAATAATAATAATAATTCTTCAAATTTATACAGCGCCCTTCAGCTTTACAGCTCCCAAGGCGTCAAAACGAACGCTGTCTTCATTGAAGTCTTTGTTGTGACATAAACTTCTCAAACATTTTTCATAGGAACAATGTGTATGTCACCAAATTCGACACATAATACATGCGAAATCTTTAATGGTTTTGTATACAAAATATGATATGTGTTTCACAATTGCTTGAATGTGTAAGAACTTCAGATTTTTGCCTCTTCACTGGCTATTTTACTCCCTGCGAATTTATATAGTTGATATTGAGTTTTGTATGTGGCTGCCACAATTTAGGTTGACATATACCATCATGTTTCAATGTATATATTTTTAGAGATCCAGGAACTGTGCAACCTTCCATCAATCTATTTCAATGGAGCAATCTATGTCACAAAGAAAGCGTTGAGAAAAGTATTTTGCATGTAAGGAAATCTTGAAATATTCTCTCTGGAAGAGAATTTGCAATATTTACTATTTAATGTTAAACTGTATATAAAAGTAATTCGTTGTAAAGTTAGATTATTTTATAAATTTTAAATAGTTATAGTTTCTCAATAACGCCTTAGCTGCCATAACTATTTTTGAGTGAAATGCATCCGGACCATTCCTAACCTGTAGTTTGTTTGGTTGTAATTGGTTTTGATATCATCTTATGGACTGCTCATGCAATTGTTGTATTTTTCACAAATTCTCCGGAAACTTATGTGAAACTACTCTTAAATGAACCTTTTTATGATTTTTATATTTGACGTTTGGCTCTTTGAGGTAGTTTCGCGTGTTGTTAACAATCATGTTATACTTGTGATAACTGATGTTTGAATAATTGAACAATCAGTTTCATTATATTGCTTCCGAAATCAATGTCAAATCTATAGACATGGATTTGACAAATTTTTTAATAAAACTTTCAAATTGCTTTAACTATTGTTATGTTCCATGGAATCAAACGTTTCTTACATAACTGGTTTGTAAATTGCTCTCTGGTACGTAAACATCTAAAAAAGCAACAACTTTAATAAATCTATTTATTCCTACCAAATTGTATTAAAATACTTGTCAGACGCTTCCAAACGCATTTGGGTTATTGTCTAATTGTGTACGCAGGTTTGCGCTTTAAAGAAATTGAACGTTGTCATTGCATGGTTTCACTTTTAGCATTGGTAATTAGAACATTAGCTAAGATTAGCATGTCAATGGTTCAATTCTTTTTTGTTAAATGACATCTGGCCTCTTACACTAGTAATATGATCTTCATGAAGATTTGAAACAACACAATATATATATATATGCTTCTCATGTTCATTAAGAAGAACATAGGCCACATATCCTTGTCTTAGATTAACTTTTATTGTTCTTGTTGGCATAATCAAGAAAAAACATTTTATCTATACGCTTATGTATTGAAGGATTCTGTTGTAACAATGACATATACTAATTTATTTTATCTTTCATTCAGATGTAGTTTCCTCGTTTAAGACAAAGTTATCAAATCAAAAACGAGCGACAAAACAATTATTTAGATTATTTTTTGATATTATTGCTGTTATACAGCGATAAACAATTCTACAGTTGTTGATTAAGAAATAAAATGGTGTATCATACTCACTATTGTTGCTATTTTCATACTTAGTGCCAGATTCATACTAGTTTTAATTATTGGTCTATGATCAATATAAATAATTGGCTTATGAATTATGCATTGAAAACATATATAATTGTTGGCCATAGAAAGTTGTACTTTTGGAGTCCACATTTTTCTCTAAAAAAATAACATGCTTTCTTAAATATATATTTTTCCTTAGAAAGAAAAAAGTGGCTTACAAGTAATTATGAGGACTTTTAAGTCACATTTTGATGTCCAATAGCTAATTTCCTGGAAATACTTCGGTATCAATGTATCTGTTTTTATAAAGTTTATTGTTGTTTTATTGTTTTGAATGGACATGTTACATATTATTACTATTCATTCTTATCGGTTCGTAATATTTTTTCTTAGTTTTGAAATTTGGTAACTAAACTAGAATCGTATTTATAGGTATAGTACTTTTGCCCAGAAAACATATTTTTCAGCTAATATGCTATATCAAAGAAAACATTTAAATTATTAAATTAAATAAGAAATCCATATATTTCACGCGAATCATTATGAAATCACATATAACGTCTATGTTCATTTTTTTTCAGCCAATTCCACTCAATGGGACCATCGGTTGAAAGGACCAGCCGCACAAAGCAACCAATTCTGTTGGACGTAATGAAATGCAATCTATTACATATATACCAGCTACGTTTAATGTGCCCAGCGTTCTGCTTATACTGACCAAAACAGTTGTATTAATTTAGTGTATTATCATGATAGTAAAACTATTCATATTTATGAAAGTCTGTGGTAATGTCTTCTCTAACACACGTTTTCTAGAAGTCTAAATCTCTAACACACGTTTTCTAGAAGTCTAAACTACAGAAAGTCTTAGACTTCGTAGACGGCGTGTGTTAGTCAAAAGATATCACCGTTCGGATAAATGGTCCACAATCTTAGATCCTGATGTGGTTCCACTGAAAAACTGTAAAAAGGGCTCGCTAATGCATTTATTTCAATGAAAAAACTTTAAAACGTCTTGCTCTATGATTTGAAATAAATGTGTTATTAGTTCAACTCATATTTATCCATACAACCAACAGCAGCAATACCTATAGTTCCATGCCACCAATTGTAATTGATAATACTTAATTAATATAAAATAACCTGATTACCTATCTTATAAAAAACGCACATGTTTTTCAGCGTTATGACATGTAAGCCCATGAAAGAAGAATAAAAAGGTTTGCGCATAACTTTGTTGCATTTTAAACAAACTTCATTATATGGTAATCATACATTGTTACACATGTCTGTACTATGAATGCATTACTGCATCGAAAATGTCTATATTATAAAGGTTATCTTCAATATTAGTTTAACATCATCTACTCTTACGGCAATTAATTTAATGAATTAATGCATGTTTAGTGTGACGTTGTTTACACTTTTGTTAAATTATTGGTTTGGCATTTTTAGGATAAGGATGTTTACAAAAAGATTACTATTAATGTTGTTGATAATATTATTCTTATTGTTATTAGTATTAACAACATTAGTGTTGTCAAAATTATTATTAATTTAAACACTTTGCATTACCAATATTGTTATGAACTTCATCATTAATATTTTTTATAGTATTATCATTGTTATAATTGAATCAAAGTCGTTATCATCATCATCATCTTTTTTTTATCATTAATTTTAATATTACTATCATTTCACATTTTTTTAGCTCAACATTGCTTTTGTATTGTAATTTTGATTGACATTGCAGATGTTGTGTTAACATTTTTTTATTTTTTGTCTTTTTTCATCAGACTTTACTTTATTAAAACCTTTTTTATAAGTTTTAAGATAATATTATAAGTTTTAAAACATTTTTTGTAAGTTTTAAAATGTTTTTATGATTTTTAAACATGTTTATAACTTTTAAAATATTTGTAATAGTCTTACAGCATTTTATAAGTTTTAAAACATTTTTATAAATGTTGAATTATTTTTATAAGTTTTGTAGCATCTGTATAAGACTTGAAGCATTTTTTTAAGAAAATTAAAAGATTTTTATGAACTTTAAAATATTTTTGTAAGTTTTAAGATATAAGCATCATAATAATATTAATCATGATGATGCTATGGTTTGTTTGGTGATTTGAATGTGATGATGGTGATTATAATGACATTGATAATGATGACAACAATGATGAGGATGGTGGTTTTGATAGTGATAATGATCATGATGTGGTTGAGATGGTGATGTTGATTATGATGAAGATGAAGTGGATGATAGTGATAATAATGATACTGATGATGATAGTTTTAACTATGGTGATGATTACCATGAGGATGTTAATAACATTTATGAAAAGGGTGATTTTTATTGTGATGATGATGATTTTATGATTGAAATGGTGGTGTTGATATTGATACGGCTCATGGTAATGATAGTCATGATGATAGTGATACTGGTGATGATATCAATAGTTATGCTGTTAATCGTCATGATGATGATATTGATAACAACATCAAAATTAGCAACAAGTCTTATCAAATTCAAAATTGGAAATAAAAATAAATTGAATATAAAAAAAATAAATGTGCCAAAAAAGTATTTCCCCGTTTGCTAATGTTATCTCGTGAAATCCAACACAAATTCGAAGAAGGATCTGAACCTATAAAGATAAATTAAGATTCCATTTTATGTCCATCTTTTATTGGGGACGACATCTTAGATTCTCAAAATGTTTTTATCTTTAATTCATTTTGACAATAATGCGAAAAACCAATCGATGGTAAAAATGTTTCCAATTGTTAAGAGTATGAAGAATGTCATAGTTGTTTACAATTGCTCGAGTATGCGTATAAAGGATGCCATAGTTGTTTACAATTGTTTGGATATAAGTATGAAGGATGGCATTGTTTTTTTGAAATTGTTCGGGTATGCGTATGAAGGATGTCATAGTTGTTTAAAATTGGTCGGGTATGCGTATAAAGGGTGTCATAATTGTTTACAATTGTTCGTATATAAGTAAGAAGAATGGCATAGTTGTTTACAATTTTTTGGATATAAGTATGAATGATGGTATAGTTGTTTACAATTGCTCAGATATAAGTCGGAAGAATGGCATAGTTGTTTACAATTGTTCGAATGTAAGTATGAAGAATGGCATAATTGTTTGAAATTTTTCGGGGTGTAAGTTTGAAGACTGGCATAGTTGTTTACAATTGCTCGGGTATGCGTATAAAGAATGCCATAGTTGTATATAAGTATGAAGGATGGCATAGTTGTTTACAATTGTTCGTATATAAGTATGACGGATGGCATAGTTGTTTACAATTGGTCGTATATACGTATGTAGTATGTCTTAGTTATTTGAAATTGTTCGGATGTAAGTATGAAGAATAGCATAAGTGAATTCAATTGTTCGGATATAAGTATGAAAGATGGCATAGTTGTTTACAATTGTTCGAATATACGTATGAACGATGTCTTAGTTATTTGCAATTGCTCGGATATAAGTATGAAGGGTGGCATAAGTGAATTCAATTGTTCGGATATAAGTATGAAAGATGGCATAGTTGTTTACAATTGTTTGGATTTAAGTATGAAGAATGGCATAGTTTTTTGCAATTGTTTGGATATAAGTATGAAGAATGGTATAGCTGTTTGCAATTGTTAGGATATAAGTATGAAGGATGGCATAGTTGTTTGCAATTCTTCGCTTATAAGTATGAAGGATGTCATAGTTGTTTACAATTTTTTGTATATAAGTATGAAGGATGGCATAGTTGTTTACAATTGTTCGTATATAAGTATGAAGGATGTCATAGTTGTTTGCAATTGTTCGGATTTAAGTATGAATAATCGCATAGTTGTTGACAATTGCTCAGATGAACGTATGCAGGATGGCATATATGTTTAAAACTGTTCAGATATAAGTATGATGGATCGTATAGTTGTTTACAACTGTTTGGATATAAGTATGAAGGATGGCATAGTTGTTAACAGCTGTTCGGATATAAGTATGAAGAATGGCATGGTTGTTTACAATTGCTCTGGTATAAATACGAATGATGTCATAGCTGTTTATAATTGCTCGGATATAAGTATGAGGGATAGCATAGTTGGATAAGGCTCATGTGGCTTAAGTAGCCATCTTTGGATGGCTGATGGCAGCAGATTCATTCACATGTATACCCAGAAAAACTACACTGGTGGGATGCACATCAATGTGGATATGCATATATAAGAATCATTTTCTAAGATTTTGACTAAACATGAAGCTAATGACATATAATGGAAAATTGTATATTTGCTTGTAGTAAATTGATGTTTTGCGGTGAATGTTTGGTCAACTACCCTCCCAGAGGAGGGTACGTACGCGTACCAAACGTACTTTACGTACCAAATTTACGTTGTAAAAAAACATACTTCCGGGGAGTTTTCTCACAAAATATATCCTAGTTTGGTATTTTTGTATCAAAAAAATACGTATGTAAGTGTTTTTGTGGATATAACGTGCCAAGTACGTGCTTATTTAGTTCAGGTACGTTTGGTACGTAAGGTACGTCTAGTACGCGTACGTACTTTTCTTGTGGGGCGTAAGAAATGATTTTAGTTTTGGCTGTTTTCTACCAAGGATAACCATCATTGAACATAAACAAAGAGTTTTAAACATGTTTAGATTAATTGTAAGATTATTATGTAATACCTGAAATCTATTAAGAAACGAAGAGCATTAATCATATATTTATTTTTCTACTATCGTGCAAGAAATAAAAATCTTGAACAACAAAGAAATTATTAAACTATTCAGTTCAAAACCGTTTTGTTGTTTATTGTAAAATATTGAAATATGAATAAAAAACACAATTTTTGTAATTAGTTTAAAAAGCTGATAAGATATTTTAAAACTGAATATTTGCGTAACGTTTATGTTCAGTTGATTCTTATTTCGTGGACAACATTATGTACTTATGAATATTAAAAAGATCAAAGTTAAAACATTGATATTTTTATAATTTTTATAAATTAAAAATATAAAAAGTTGAAACTTTAATAAATTTTATAAATGCAACATTTTTCAATAAAAAAAATCTTGCATAAGACCAACAAAAAAAACTTTAGTTTCAAGGAAAAAAATATTTGGAGATCTACGAAAGGATAACAAAAACAGAAAAAAAAATATTTTTTTTGCGTCCATTTTTGGAATCGAAATCCTTTCTCAAAATCGTTGGACTCTGTTGACAATTGTCGCTTTTTTGAGTCGTGAGTTTGAGCTCATGCGCTGCTAATCCGGCGAGTCACGTGCCCAAAGGCTGAGCTAATAATCGTGTCCTTTCTCTCGCAATGCACGACAATAATCGTGCATTGCTACGATATGTATCGGAGGTATTCGGTGAAATAATTGGGTTCGAGAAAATCGATCTTTCGTTTAATTATATAAACTTTATTTGTTTTTTTTACATTAACGTTTAGGACCAAATTATTCTTTTTTTACTATACAAACATACACAACTATATATATACAAACATACAAACAAACATACACAAATGTAGATCTAAAAACATATAGACATAAAAACATTATACATACAAAACATACAAACATACACAAGTATAGATATACAAACATGCAGGAGATTAATTTTTAAATTTTCAAATATACATAGATACACAACATACAAACATATATACATGCACACACACACAACAGGTAAACATACAAAACATACAAACATACACAGCATATAAGTATAAACACATTTAGATATGGAAATTAACAAAAACACACACACACATACACAACTATAGATAAACACATTACACAAACATACAAACATACACCATATACAAACATACACAACATATGCACATGTAGACATACGAATATACAAAACATACTAACACACATAACAAACAAACATATAGACATACAAACATAAACGACATGCAAACACACATACAAATAAATACACCACACACACAATTATGTCATATCTGAAAAATGCTTCAATATTTTTTTAAGTTGGGTAGTATGTAAGACATTCTCATTAGAATACTTACCCAACGGGCATTTTAATATTGTCACAGCGTTATTATAACGTTGTTTTTAATCTTCTTACATTTATACAACATTGTGTTTTGCAAAACCTTTGTCATAGGAATTAGTATTGAAGCCAACGTTGTATGAACATTTGATAACGTTATTTAAACGTTATAAAAACTTTCCGTAAACATTTTACTCTGACCATCTTCAATACAACGTTATATGAACGTTTTTAAAACAACGTTGTTTCAACCAACCATTGCTTAACGTTTCCTGAACGTCTGTTTATAACTGTTCCACAACAAACCTGTACTCAACGTTTCATTAACGTTGCTCATGTAAACATAGGTCAACAAACGTTAAAGTTGAAACAACGTTCTTTTAAAAATGCTCATACAACGTTGTATTGAAGTTGGTTAGAGTAAAAAGTTGTTATAACATTTAAACAACGTTATAAGATGTTTATACAACGTTGGTTTCAATATTAATTCCAATGGCAAAGTTTTGCAAGATGCAACGTTTTAATAACTTTTATATTGGGTTTGTTGCTAACAAACCTCAGTTCAACTCTCAAACAATGGTTGAAACGACGTTGGTTGCTCACTGGGTATACTAGGTCATTATCAAGGTACATTTAAGTATGATTGTAAACCGTTTATTTTTAAGTGAACGTTATCTCAAATGGTATTACCCAGTAAGGCATTTGCAGTTTTGATAATTGAAATTTAAACCAGCTAAATTGATTTAAATAAATACTAAATCTTTAAGCATATACTTAATGGTTACAAAAACTTTTCAACAAAGAAACAACTGAATACATGGACATATATTTAAAAAAAATAATTAAATAAATATATATATATAATCGGATGTAATAAGAATGGAATAACATAATCTCATGTTCAGAACTGTAATAATTAAATAAAACCTACATTTCGAAAATAATTTATTCGTTGAAAAGCTAAAGATTTCAAGTTAAATTGATTTTACCTTCAATAGACCAAAAAATTGTATGTTTTTTTTCAATTTTTGTGTATGAGAAAATGAATGTCTAATTTGAACGGTTGAGACTGTGCGTGAGTGGATCGTCCGTTTCGTCGTTGTATCAACACAGAAATAGAAAGGAAGGAAAAGTAAATCTGAGTTATCAAGACCGATAATAATTTATAGTTCGATTAATTACGAAGATAATTTCCAAATTTTCGTTGACACGTTATGCAATACTTTTCTGCAACATTTTCCCAAGTACCAACCTTGTTAGAACCTTGTAAAAACGATACAAATTGTAGGTATACATAATTGCAGGTACCAGAAACGCATCTCTTCGCATAGCCGCAAATCTGTTCTACAAAATGATAGCAATTATTTGATTAAATGTTTGTTTGTATAACCGATTTAATTCTGGTATGGAAGTGGTTGTTGCAAATTAAGTCTATTGCAAATGTGAATTACGATTGCATGTGTTTTGATTTATTACCAAAAGAAGGAAATTTAATTGAAATTTCGACTTTTATATTTCACTTCATCGCGTTTTATATTTTTGTTGTAGAAACTTTGTTTCTAGTTTTTCGAACTTGTAGAAATACTTGAAAACTGTGCTGTTTCTTATATTTCGAAAGATGAAAATATATTTTACAATTTGTTTGTTCTTACATTTTTTTTCAATATATGTTTAGTAGTGTTTTATTATTATATCGTTACAGTAGATTTATGTTGTGTTGGAAAATAGTTACTGATAAGATGAGCTAAGTTAAGTATCCAACGTACACACAATTTCGATGGCTGACTACCTGGGAGCCTTAAACTATGTTGGTATTTAAATAGTTCAATACAAATTTATTAAACGTTAAAATAGTTATATCACTTGATACAGTAATTAATTTATTAAATATTATTATATACAAATATTTTTCATGGGAGTTAATTATAAAATTGCATTTTTAAATGTTGTTGGTTTTATAGAATTATCTTGTAGATTTATATTCCAACATTCTCATAAACAAGCCTCAAATAAATAATATACAATACGATTCAACTAATCAGTTAAATATAAAGTGGAATTGCTTCTACGTTTAGTGTTTACCTAGATTCCGTAAATTCTAGTTAAAAATCAAAGAAAATGTTTACGGTTAATTGTTCCAAAAGTTAAATAGAGTGAAAGTGGATATGATCACTTTGTGAGGTTTGGGTATGTAACGGCCTATTATTTCTATATATTGTTAACAAACAGGTTAAATTTATATATGTTATAAAATAAATAATAAAGTCAAAGTTGGGTATTAAGCAATTCTTATAATTTCATATTTTTTTACTTCTACCAACAGCAGTTTTCTGAAGTTAGTGACTTCTTGAACAGCTTGAATAGAATAGTAATACCCTGCGGCTCATAGT
Source organism: Archaeomysis grebnitzkii (assembly GCA_031471125.1). NCBI lineage: Eukaryota > Metazoa > Arthropoda > Malacostraca > Mysida > Mysidae > Archaeomysis > Archaeomysis grebnitzkii. The sequence continues at coordinate 3,539 of JARUHE010164506.1, read as the reverse complement.
CAGTTCCGTCCCAGATTCATGTTCATTTCTCCATTCTATCAGATCGGAGGGTCATGGGGCGGAACTGCAATTATATCAAAACAACATTTTAAAGAAGTTAAAGTAACTTTTTATAATATTCAACAATTTAATAGTTTTTAACACTCAATCTACAAGTTAAATTCTCATTATAGACCTATAAATCGACTGTTTCATCAATTTATCACTGATCTATCTCAATTAATCACATCAATAATTATGTATCCTAAAATAATTTGAACTATAGGAAACTTTAACATATATATCAATAATTTAAATGACGCAAACTCTGCAATACTTTCAGACCTGTTGGATGAGTTTGGCTTAAAAAATCTTATTAATATACCTACCCAAATTTCTGGAAATACATTAGATGTAACTATAGTCCAGCACAATGATAACATTGATGTATTATATATAAACCCATACTCAGTCACGTTCCATCATCTATTTATTAAATTACGGTTAAATATAAAAAAGCCACTTCTCGATAACAAAACAATAATTTTCAGAAATTTCAAAAAATATTGATGTTTCATCATTAAAAGATGACTTAAATAATTATATTGGTGCACTTCATCTATTTAATCAATCACCAGATCAATTTGCCGATAGTAACAGTGATATACTAATAAATAATATCAATAAACACGCTCCAACCATTATAAAAGTAATTTCTGTCAAACAATATTTCACTTGGTTCACCACTGATCTCTGACAGCACAAGCAAAATAAGGGCATTAGAGAGAATATATTTATTAAACAGAAATCCAACAAAGTTTAAATAATTATAATATGGCCAAAAATGAATATATATAAATGCGAAACCACTAAGACTCAAGATTTCTCAAAATTATTCCTAGATTACAATTCAGATCAGAAGAAAATTTACACCGTAATTAATAATTGAGTCAAGGCAAAGATCCCACCATTACCAAATATAATTGCTAAGAATTTTTCCCTGTTCTTCCAAAACAAGATAAATAATATTGTCAATGCCATTAAGAACATGAAGCAAACTAAATCATTATTGAACCTTAAAGTATACTCACCTGCCACAAAATTACACATTGTACCATTAACTATCCTGCTTTAAAGTAAATAATTTTAAAGTCTGCCAACAAATCTTGTTATTTGGACACCATCCCAACTCATTTAATTAAAGTTTGCATAGAGGATATGATTGCTTCAATCGCTCGTATTCTAAATTCCTCCTTACAAACTGACATTTTTCCATCATCCTGGAGATCAGGCATTATCACTCATATTGTAAAAAGAGACAAACCTCATACATAATACAGCAGCTACCAACTTATCACAAACACACCATTTATTAACAGCTTAAGAAGTGTATATTCAATCATTAACAATTTAAAAATTGTATAATTAATCATTAACAATTTATAAATTTAATCATTTTTCCTCAATAACTTAATAATTCAATAATGACGGAAGATATACTATTTTGATCGACCGTTTCTTAGGAATACGCTTGAACAACGATACAAAAAGAAGAAGAAACATCGTATTCCAAAAAAGCCAGTTCATATAGATAGGTCAGTGGTGCTAACATTGAGTATGTTCTCTAACATGTATGTAACGCTCTCTAACATCACTTCAATTCATAGTCCCCAGAATAAAAACTAATTATGGTAAGATATCTTTTTATCATGTGTTATCATTTTGAATTAATTGCTGTACCATATCAAAACAATAGAATCTCTCACTTTATTTAAAAAACATTGAAAACCTATCTTGTTTCATTGGTTGATTGATTTTTAGATTGTTTTTGTTTTCCTTGATGACATAGTATATATTTTTTGTAATTTGTGTTTTAGGCAAAAATACATTTCTTTAATGAATTGTGAGGCGTAAAAGAGTATGATATAATTGCTGCACCATAGAAATGGTTTAAGTTATTATTATTATAAATAATTCCCTCAGCCCTCCATAGTTGGTTTTCGAACTACATGAGCAGTGCATCCTTATCATTGAATCGTTAATATTATTATGTGAACCGTTGCATACAGCCTCATTGTTTATTTCTTTTGAAGAACGAACTCTGGACTACTGCGGACAGTCGTCAAACAATTGTTTCACGTTTGTATCCAAAACAGAGAGTGAGAATAGTTTCAAATAATTAGAGTATTAATAATACAATAAAAAACAATATAAAAGTATGAAAACTAATTATTGTTGGTAATGTTTGTAAAAATTAATTGTTGTTAAGTGTATCATTTCCTAGATAGGCAAGAACTCACTTTAATTTTTTACATTTTATGTTTATTGTTTTTTAAATAAAAAACGTAGATTTTTCTCAACATTTTAACAATCTTTCATAATTACAAATTAAAACCAATTTAAAAGGTGGTTTAAAATTAAAAACAATTTAAAAAGTTGTATAAATTATAAAATTAATTGTTCAAGACGATAAACATGAACATATTGACGACATTTTTTGTGTTGTCCAGTCACGTCATCCGAGACTTCAGTTGTGTCGATTTGGTCCGAGTGAGTCCGAGTCAGACTTCTGCAAAGAGGGTCAAAGGTGAGTCTAACAAAATATTATTCCAATAAAAGAGGTTGAAGAAACATTTTTCACATTTGTTTTCCAGCTTTTCAAACGAAGATAAATCTGAAATCTTCTCTTGAACGACTGTAAATAAACTTGTTTTGTTTCTTCAAAAAACATTTGCTTTATCAAAATGGTAAATGCAATTGAATTTTTTTTGTTGGATTTCTTAAATACATTATTAACGGTAAATAATCTTTTTTAATTGTTCAGGCTGTTCAGAATATGCTACGATTTTCAATATAACAATGTAGTGAATAGTGATTGTAGATTTAACAAAAACTGGGAAAATGCTTAAGTATAAAGCTCTAATTTTGTATAAAACCTTTGATCGATGTTCTTAAATGAAATAACATTTTTTTTATTCGGTAAATAATTATATATAAATGGTTAAAATTAAATAATTGGTTAACCCTCTTAAAGTTAAATACTAACCCTATGTACAAATAAATTTAATAAATTTTGGCATTCTTATAAATACTATTACTGTAGAACTCCTCTATAATGAACTCCAACTTACCTCATTATATAGGAGCCAATAGATGCATAAAAAACTGATAGCTATATTATGGCAGACTACACGAAATGTGTGAACAATCGAATACAACAATTAATAAAAGCATTTCACTCTTTCTCAAACTGTATAAGTGGGTTAAAAATGAAACCAGCTTAAATTTATGTTTAATACAAACAAAAAATATCAATATAGATATGTGCACAGTACATAAATAAGTAAAATTAACAACAATGCTATTTACCGGTTCATTAAAAAAAAATTGAATAAGTTCATTATACAAGGTACTTCATCTCTGAGAACTCTACTAATCAGGATGCTTCACTATACAGGACTTCATTATAGAGGAGTTGTACTTTATTATTAAATTGAATCCATTGCTGCACTCACAGTAATGTTTTAAATATGTTGAAGGTTTTGCTAATATGTTTATAT